>JARPUW010000076.1:628822-694402 GCA_030533445.1 Cyprinodon diabolis | reverse complement strand
GGCTTTGGTTTTTAAAGGGATCTGGTTAATAAAGGGCTATGGTTCATAAAGAGCTCTGTTTTATAATGGGCTCTGGTTTATAAAGGGCTCTGGTTTATAAACTGCTCTGGTTCATAAAGGGCTCTGGATAATAAGGAGCTCTCGTTTTTAAAGGGCTCTGGTTTATAACGGGCTCTGGTTTATAAAGGGCTCTGGTTTATAAAGGGCTCTGGTTAATAAAGAACTCTCGTTTATATAGGGCTCTGGTTTATTACCGGCTCTAGTTTATAAAGGGCTCTGGTTTATAACAGGCTCTGGTTTATAAAGGGCTCTGGTTAATGACGGGCTCTGGTTTATAAAAGGCTTTTGTTTATAGAGAGCTCTGGTTTATAAAGCGCTCTGGTTTATAACGGGCTCTGGTTTATAAAGGGTTCTGGTTTATAACGGACTTTGGTTTATAAAGGGCTCTGATTTATAACAGGCAAGATTTATAACCGGCTTTGGTTTATAAAGGGCTCTGGCTTATAACGGGCTCTGGTTTATAACCGGCTTTTATTTGTAAAGAGCTCTTATTTATAACAGGCTCTGGTATATAAAGGGCGTTGGTTTCTAAAGGGCTTTGGTTTTTAAAGGACTTTGGTTTATAAAGGGCTCTGGTTTATAAAGAGCTCTAGTTTATAACAGGCTATGGATTATCACAGGCTCTGGTTTATAGCGGGCTGTGGTTTATAAAGGGCTCTGATTTATAACAGGTTCTGGTTTATAACCGGCTTTTTTTTATAAAGGGCTCTGGTTTATAAAGGGCTCTTGTTTTATAACAGGCTCTAGTATATAAAATGGCTTTGGTTTCTAAAGGGCTTTGGTTTTTAAAGGGCCAGGGTATATAAAGGGCTCTGGTTCATAAAGGATTCTTGTTTTGTAATGGGCTCTGGTTAATAAAGGCCTCTGGTTTATAACCGGCTCTGTTTTATAACGGGCTCTGGTTTATAAAGGGCTTTGGTTTATAAAGAGCTTTGGTTTCTAAAGGGTATTTGTTTCTAAATGGCTCTGTTTATAAAGGGCTCTGGTTTTGTAACGGGCTCTGGTTTATAATGGGCTTTGGTATATAAAGGGCTATGGTTTAAAACAGGCTCTGGTTTATAACAGGCTCTGGTTTAAAAAGGGCTATGGTTTATAAAGAGCTCTGGTTTATAATGGGCCCTGGTTTATAATGGGCTTTGTTTTATAAAGGCCTCTGGTTTATAACAGGCTCTGGTTTATTACCAACTTTGGTTTATAAAGGGCTCTGGTTTATAACTGGCTCTGGTTTATAACCGGCTTTGGTTTGTAAAGGGCTCTGGTTTATAACAGGCTCTGGTTTATAACCGGCTGTGGTTTATAAAGGACTCTGGTTTATAAAGGGCTCTGGTTTATAACAGGCTCTGGTTTATTATGGGCTTTGGTTTATAAAGGGCTCTAGTTTATGACGGGCTCTGGTTTATAACTGGCTCTGGTTTATAAAGGGCTTCGGTTTTTAAAGAGCTTTGGTTTCTAAAGGGTATTGGTTTAATAAAGGGCTCTGGTTTATAACAGGCTCTGGTTTATAAAAGGCTCTGGTTTATGAAGGGCTTTGGTTTATAAAGAGCTTTGGTCTATAAAGGGTAATGGTTTATAAAGGGCTCTGGTTTATAACAGGCTCTGGTTTACAAAGGGCTATGGTTCATAAAGAGCTCTGGTTTATAATGGCCCCTGGTTTATAATGAGCTTTGGTTTATAAAGGCCTCTGGTTTATAACAGGCTCTGGTTTATTACCAGCTTTGGTTTATAAAGGGCTCTGGTTTTTAAAGGGATCTGGTAAATAAAGGGCTATGGTTTATAAAGAGCTCTGTTTTATAATGGGCTCTGGTTTATAAAGGGCTGTGGTTTAAAACCGGCTTTGGTTTATAAAGGGCTCTGGTTTATAAAGGGCTCTGGTTAATAAAGAGCTCTCGTTTATAAAGGGCTTTGGTTTATAACGGCCTCTGGTTTATAATGAGCTTTGGTTTATAAAGGGTGTTGTTTTATAAAGGGCTCTGGTTTATAATAGGCTCTGGTATATGAAGGGCTTTGGTTTCTAAAGGGCTTTGGTTTTTATAGGGCTTTGGTTTATTACAGGCTCTGGTTTATAACCGGCTTTGGTTTATAACCGGCTGTGTTTTATAAAGGGCTCTGGTTTATAAATGGCTCTGGTTAATAACAGGCTCTGGTATATAAAGGGCTTTGGTTTTTAAAGGTCTTTGGTTTATAAAGGGCTCTGGTTCATAAAGGGTTCTGGTTTATAATGGGCTGTGGTTTATAAAGGGCTTTGGTTTATAACTGGATTTGGTTTATAACGTGCTCTGCTTTATAAAGGGCTCTGGTTTATAAAGAGCTTTGGTCTCTAAAGGGTATTGGTTTATAAAGGGGTCTGGTTTATAACCGGCTTTGGTTTAAAACGGGCTCTGGTTTATAACAGGCTCTGGTATATAAATGGCTTTGGTTTATAAAGGACTTTTGTTTATAACAGGCTCTGGTTTATAACGGGCTCTGGTTTATAAAGGCCTTTGGTTTATAAAGAGCTTTGGTTTCTAAAGGGTATTGGTTTATAAAGGGCCATGGTTTATAAAGGGCTCTGGTTTTTAAAGGGCTCTGTTTTATAACGGGCTCTGATGTATAACTGGCTCTGGTATATAATCGGCTCTGGTTTATAAAGGGCTTTGGTTTATAAAGAGCTTTGGTTTCTAAAGAGTATTGGTTTATAAAGGGCAGAGGTTTATAAATGACTTTGGTTTATAAAGGGCTTTGATATTTTTTTAATGGACTATGGTTTATAACGGGCTCTGGTTCATAACGGGCTCTGGTTCATAACAGGCTTTGGGTTATAATGGTCTCTTGCTTATAAAGGGTTTTGGTTCATAAAGGCTTTGGGTTATAACGAGCTCTGGTTTATAAAGGGCTTTGCTTTATAAAGGGCTCTGGTTTTTAAAAGAATCTGGTTAATAAAGTGCTATGGTTTATAAAGAGCTCTGTTTTATAATGGCTCTGGTTTATAAAGAGCTTTGGTCTCTAAAGGGTATTGGTTTATAAAGGGGTCTGGTTTATAACCGGCTTTGGTTTAAAACGGGCTCTGGTTTATAACAGGCTCTGGTATATAAATGGCTTTGGTTTATAAAGGACTTTTGTTTATAACAGGCTCTGGTTTATAACGGGCTCTGGTTTATAAAGGGCTTTGGTTTATGAAGAGCTTTGGTTTCTAAAGGGTATTGGTTTATAAAGGGCCATGGTTTATAAAGGGCTCTTGTTTTTAAAGGGCTCTGTTTAATAACGGGCTCTGATGTATAACTGGCTCTGGTATATAATCGGCTCTGGTTTATAAAGGGCTTTGGTTTATAAAGAGCTTTGGTTTCTAAAGAGTATTGGTTTATAAAGGGCTCAGGTTTATAAATGACTTTGGTTTATAAAGGGCTTTGATATTTTTTTAATGGACTATGGTTTATAACGGGCTCTGGTTCATAACAGGCTCTGGTTCATAACAGGCTTTGGGTTATAATGGTCTCTGGCTTATAAAGGGTTTTGGTTCATAAAGGCTTTGGGTTATAACGAGCTCTGGTTTATAAAGGGCTTTGCTTTATAAAGGGCTCTGGTTTTTAAAAGGATCTGGTTAATAAAGTGCTATGGTTTATAAAGAGCTCTGTTTTATAATGGCTCTGGTTTATAAAGGGCTCTGGTTTATAAAGGGCTCAGGTTAATAAAGAGCTCTAGTTTTTAAAGGGCTGTGGTTTATAACAGGCTCTGGTTTATAAAGGGCTCTGGTTTATAACAGGAAATGGTTTATAAAAGGCTCTGATTTATTACCGGCTTTGGTTTATAAAGGGCTCTGGTTTATAACGGGCTCTGGTTTATAACCGGCTTTGGTTTATAAAGGGCTCTGGTTTATAACAGGCTCTGGTATATAAAGGGCGTTGCTTTCTAAAGGGCTTTTGTTTTTAAAGGACTTTAGTTTATAAAGGGTTCTGGTTTATAAAGAGCTCTGGTTTATAACGGGCTCTGGATTATCACAGGCTCTGGTTTATAAAGGGCTCTGATTTATCACAGGCTCTGGTTTATAACCGGCTTTGGTTTATAAAGGGCTCTTGTTTATAACAGGCTCTAGTATATAAAGGGCTTTGGTTTCTAAAGGGCAGTGGGTTTTAAAAGGGCTTTGGTTTATAAAGGGCTCTGGTTCATAAAGGATTCTGGTTTTATAACGGGCTCTGGTTTATAACGGGCCAAGGTTTATAAAGGGCTCTGGTTTTTAAAAGGATCTGGTTAATAAAGTGCTATGGTTTATAAAGAGCTCTGTTTTATAATGGCTCTGGTTTATAAAGGGCTCTGGTTAATAAAGAGCTCTAGTTTTTAAAGGGCTCTGGTTTATAACAGGCTCTAGTATATAAAGGGCGTTGGTTTCTAAAGGGCTTTTGTTTTTAAAGGACTTTGGTTTATAAAGGGTTCTGGTTTATAGAGAGCTCTGGTTTATAACGGGCTCTGGATTATCACAGGGTTTGGTTTATAAAGGGCTCTGATTTATCACAGGCTCTGGTTTATAACCGGCTTTGGTTTATAAAGGGCTCTGGTTTATAAAGGGCTCTTGTGATAGGATCCTCAGGCTTGCCCTCCAGAGGGCGCCGAGGATCCTCTTCTGCTCTGTGTTTTTCCTTAGGGTTGGAGTTACTGTGGGGATCTGGAGACTACCCTCTGTCTCCAGCAGAGTGCGCCGTGGGTCTTCTGGAGCTGGAACCTTCCTGCACACCTGTTGCTAATCCTCTCATCAGAAGACTCTCCTATATAAGCTGACTTCAGACCTTGCCTCAACGCCGCAGTGTTGATCTTAGTTGGTTAGCAACCTGAGCCTCTGTTACTGGAAGAATCTTGGTTATCTCTAATGTGAGATCAGATTCTAACTCTTCCCTGTTTCTGCCTCACAGGAATCCTGTCTCTTCGTGAAGCTCTGGATGAGCTTAACCTCCTGTCTCCTCGTGAAGCTCTCGATGAGCTTAACCTCCTGTCTCCTCGTGAAGCCCTGGAAGAGCTGCCTCACTGGTAACCTGTCTCTGACTTGCAGCTCTGGGAGAGCTGCATCACAGGAAGCCTGTCTCTAGCCTGAAGCTCTAGGTGAGCTTAACCTGCTATCTGCCCTGGTGAGCCAACCCGAAGATTCCTACGTGGACTTTACCTAAGACTCCTATGTGGATTTACCCTGGAGGTACCTACGTGGAATCAGCTTGAAAAGTCATATGTGGATTTTCCCCGTTGTTCCCTGCTATTAGCTGGAAGTTCAGCCAGAAGATCCCTTTTTGCTAATCCCCTGTTGATCTCTGCTGTGAGCTGGAAGCTCAAATCTAGTACTGCCCTGCTAAGTCTGAAGCTAGATGCTTAGCCTTCTCATGAACTATGCTAACCCACAGTCTCCAGTCCCAGTCAAGACTCCAGTGAACCACCCTCTGACCCATTCCAGTCCCAGCGCTTAACCGTGTATTTCTGAACTTTTATTAAACATTTTGAACTTTCTCCCTGCCTCCTCCGTGTGTGTACTGCATCTTGGGCTAGCCTCCGTTTACCCACCATGACATCTTGTTTATAACAGGCTCTAGTATATAAAGGGCTTTGGTTTCTAAAGGGCTTTGGTTTTTAAAGGGCTTTGGTTTATAAAGGGCTCTGGTTCATAAAGGGTTCTGGTTTATAATGGGCTCCGGTTTATAAAGGGCTTTGGTTTATAACCGGATTTGGTTTATAATGTGCTCTGCTTTATAAAGGGCTCTGGTTTATAAAGAGCTTTGGTCTCTAAAGGGTATTGGTTTATAAAGGGGTCTGGTTTATAACCGGCTTTGGTTTAAAACGGGCTCTGGTTTATAACAGGCTCTGGTATATAAATGGCTTTGGTTTATAAAGGACTTTTGTTTATAACAGGCTCTGGTTTATAACGGGCTCTGGTTTATAAAGGGCTTTGGTTTATAAAGAGCTTTGGTTTCTAAAGGGTATTGGTTTATAAAGGGCCATGGTTTATAAAGGGCTCTGGTTTTTAAAGGGCTCTGTTTTATAACAGGCTCTGATGTATAACTGGCTCTGGTATATAATCGGCTCTGGTTTATAAAGGGCTTTGGTTTATAAAGAGCTTTGGTTTCTAAAGAGTATTGGTTTATAAAGGGCTCAGGTTTATAAATGACTTTGGTTTATAAAGGGCTTTGATATTTTTTTAATGGACTATGGTTTATAACGGGCTCTAGTTCATAACAGGCTCTGGTTCATAACAGGCTTTGGGTTATAATGGTCTCTGGCTTATAAAGGGTTTTGGTTCATAAAGGCTTTGGGTTACAACGAGCTCTGGTTTATAAAGGGCTTTGCTTTATAAAGGGCTCTGGTTTTTAAAAGGATCTGGTTAATAAAGTGCTATGGTTTATAAAGAGCTGTGTTTTATAATGGCTCTGGTTTATAAAGGGCTCTGGTTTATAAAGGGCTCAGGTTAATAAAGAGCTCTAGTTTTTAAAGGGCTGTGGTTTATAACAGGCTCTGGTTTATAAAGGGCTCTGGTTTATAACAGGATCTGGTTTATAAAAGGCTCTGATTTATTACCGGCTTTGGTTTATAAAGGGCTCTGGTTTATAACGGGCTCTGGTTTATAACCGGCTTTGGTTTATAAAGGGCTCTGGTTTATAACAGGCTCTGGTATATAAAGGGCGTTGGTTTCTAAAGGGCTTTTGTTTTTAAAGGACTTTAGTTTATAAAGGGTTCTGGTTTATAAAGAGCTCTGGTTTATAACGGGCTCTGGATTATCACAGGCTCTGGTTTATAAAGAGCTCTGGTTTATAACGGGCTCTGGATTATCACAGGTTCTGGTTTATAACGGGCTTTGGTTTATAAAGGGCTCTGATTTATCACAGGCTCTCGTTTATAACCGGCTTTGGTTTATAAAGGGCTCTTGTTTATAACAGGCTCTAGTATATAAAGGGCTTTGGTTTCTAAAGGGCAGTGGGTTTTAAAAGGGCTTTGGTTTATAAAGGGCTCTGGTTCATAAAGGATTCTGGTTTTATAACGGGCTCTGGTTTATAACGTCCCAAGGTTTATAAAGGGCTCTGGTTTATAAAGAGCTCTGGTTTATAAAGGGCTCTTGTTTATAACAGGCTCTAGTATATAAAGGGCTTTGGTTTCTAAAGGGTGTTGGTTTTTAAAGGGCTTTGGTTTATAAAGGGCTCTGGTTCATAAAGGATTCTGGTTTTGTAACGGGCTCAGGTTTATAACGGGCTTTGGTTTATAAAGGGCTCTGGATAATAAGCAGCTCTCGTTTTTAAAGGGCTCTGGTTTATAAAGGGCTCTGGTTAATAAAGAACTTTCGTTTATATAGGGCTCTGGTTTATCACGGGCTCTAGTTTATAAAGGGCTCTGGTTTATAACAGGCTCTGGTTTATAAAGGGCTCTGGTTTATGACGGGCTCTGGTTTATAAAAGGCATTTGTTTATAGAGAGCTCTGGTTTATAAAGCGCTCTGGTTTATAACGGGCTCTGGTTTATAAAGGGTTCTGGTTTATAACGGACTTTGGTTTATAAAGGGCTCGGGTTTATAACAGGCTCTGGTTTATAACCTGCTTTGGTTTATAAAGAGCTCTGGTTTATAACAGGCTCTGGTATATAAAGGGCATTGGTTTCTAAAGGGCTTTGGTTTTTAAAGGACTTTGGTTTATAAAGGGCTCTGGTTTATAAAGAGCTCTGGTTTATAACAGGCTATGGATTATCACAGGCTCTGGTTTATAGCGGGCTTTGGTTTATAAAGGGCTCTGATTTATAACAGGTTCTGGTTTATAACCGGCTTTGGTTCATAAAGGTCACTGGTTTATAAAGGGCTCTTGTTTATAACAGGCTCTAATATATAAAGGGCTTTGGTTTTTAAAGGGATCTGGTTAATAAAGGGCTATGGTTCATAAAGAGCTCTGTTTTATAATGGGCTCTGGTTTATAAAGGGCTCTGGTTTATAAACTGCTCTGGTTCATAAAGGGCTCTGGATAATAAGGAGCTCTCGTTTTTAAAGGGCTCTGGTTTATAACGGGCTCTGGTTTATAAAGGGCTCTGGTTTATAAAGGGCTCTGGTTAATAAAGAACTCTCGTTTATATAGGGCTCTGGTTTATTACCGGCTCTAGTTTATAAAGGGCTCTGGTTTATAACAGGCTCTGGTTTATAAAGGGCTCTGGTTAATGACGGGCTCTGGTTTATAAAAGGCTTTTGTTTATAGAGAGCTCTGGTTTATAAAGCGCTCTGGTTTATAACGGGCTCTGGTTTATAAAGGGTTCTGGTTTATAACGGACTTTGGTTTATAAAGGGCTCTGATTTATAACAGGCAAGATTTATAACCGGCTTTGGTTTATAAAGGGCTCTGGCTTATAACGGGCTCTGGTTTATAACCGGCTTTTATTTGTAAAGAGCTCTTATTTATAACAGGCTCTGGTATATAAAGGGCGTTGGTTTCTAAAGGGCTTTGGTTTTTAAAGGACTTTGGTTTATAAAGGGCTCTGGTTTATAAAGAGCTCTAGTTTATAACAGGCTATGGATTATCACAGGCTCTGGTTTATAGCGGGCTGTGGTTTATAAAGGGCTCTGATTTATAACAGGTTCTGGTTTATAACCGGCTTTTTTTTATAAAGGGCTCTGGTTTATAAAGGGCTCTTGTTTTATAACAGGCTCTAGTATATAAAATGGCTTTGGTTTCTAAAGGGCTTTGGTTTTTAAAGGGCCAGGGTATATAAAGGGCTCTGGTTCATAAAGGATTCTTGTTTTGTAATGGGCTCTGGTTAATAAAGGCCTCTGGTTTATAACCGGCTCTGTTTTATAACGGGCTCTGGTTTATAAAGGGCTTTGGTTTATAAAGAGCTTTGGTTTCTAAAGGGTATTTGTTTCTAAATGGCTCTGTTTATAAAGGGCTCTGGTTTTGTAACGGGCTCTGGTTTATAATGGGCTTTGGTATATAAAGGGCTATGGTTTAAAACAGGCTCTGGTTTATAACAGGCTCTGGTTTAAAAAGGGCTATGGTTTATAAAGAGCTCTGGTTTATAATGGGCCCTGGTTTATAATGGGCTTTGTTTTATAAAGGCCTCTGGTTTATAACAGGCTCTGGTTTATTACCAACTTTGGTTTATAAAGGGCTCTGGTTTATAACTGGCTCTGGTTTATAACCGGCTTTGGTTTGTAAAGGGCTCTGGTTTATAACAGGCTCTGGTTTATAACCGGCTGTGGTTTATAAAGGACTCTGGTTTATAAAGGGCTCTGGTTTATAACAGGCTCTGGTTTATTATGGGCTTTGGTTTATAAAGGGCTCTAGTTTATGACGGGCTCTGGTTTATAACTGGCTCTGGTTTATAAAGGGCTTCGGTTTTTAAAGAGCTTTGGTTTCTAAAGGGTATTGGTTTAATAAAGGGCTCTGGTTTATAACAGGCTCTGGTTTATAAAAGGCTCTGGTTTATGAAGGGCTTTGGTTTATAAAGAGCTTTGGTCTATAAAGGGTAATGGTTTATAAAGGGCTCTGGTTTATAACAGGCTCTGGTTTACAAAGGGCTATGGTTCATAAAGAGCTCTGGTTTATAATGGCCCCTGGTTTATAATGAGCTTTGGTTTATAAAGGCCTCTGGTTTATAACAGGCTCTGGTTTATTACCAGCTTTGGTTTATAAAGGGCTCTGGTTTTTAAAGGGATCTGGTAAATAAAGGGCTATGGTTTATAAAGAGCTCTGTTTTATAATGGGCTCTGGTTTATAAAGGGCTGTGGTTTAAAACCGGCTTTGGTTTATAAAGGGCTCTGGTTTATAAAGGGCTCTGGTTAATAAAGAGCTCTCGTTTATAAAGGGCTTTGGTTTATAACGGCCTCTGGTTTATAATGAGCTTTGGTTTATAAAGGGTGTTGTTTTATAAAGGGCTCTGGTTTATAATAGGCTCTGGTATATGAAGGGCTTTGGTTTCTAAAGGGCTTTGGTTTTTATAGGGCTTTGGTTTATTACAGGCTCTGGTTTATAACCGGCTTTGGTTTATAACCGGCTGTGTTTTATAAAGGGCTCTGGTTTATAAATGGCTCTGGTTAATAACAGGCTCTGGTATATAAAGGGCTTTGGTTTTTAAAGGTCTTTGGTTTATAAAGGGCTCTGGTTCATAAAGGGTTCTGGTTTATAATGGGCTGTGGTTTATAAAGGGCTTTGGTTTATAACTGGATTTGGTTTATAACGTGCTCTGCTTTATAAAGGGCTCTGGTTTATAAAGAGCTTTGGTCTCTAAAGGGTATTGGTTTATAAAGGGGTCTGGTTTATAACCGGCTTTGGTTTAAAACGGGCTCTGGTTTATAACAGGCTCTGGTATATAAATGGCTTTGGTTTATAAAGGACTTTTGTTTATAACAGGCTCTGGTTTATAACGGGCTCTGGTTTATAAAGGGCTTTGGTTTATAAAGAGCTTTGATTTCTAAAGGGTATTGGTTTATAAAGGGCCATGGTTTATAAAGGGCTCTGGTTTTTAAAGGGCTCTGTTTTATAACGGGCTCTGATGTATAACTGGCTCTGGTATATAATCGGCTCTGGTTTATAAAGGGCTTTGGTTTATAAAGAGCTTTGGTTTCTAAAGAGTATTGGTTTATAAAGGGCAGAGGTTTATAAATGACTTTGGTTTATAAAGGGCTTTGATATTTTTTTAATGGACTATGGTTTATAACGGGCTCTGGTTCATAACGGGCTCTGGTTCATAACAGGCTTTGGGTTATAATGGTCTCTTGCTTATAAAGGGTTTTGGTTCATAAAGGCTTTGGGTTATAACGAGCTCTGGTTTATAAAGGGCTTTGCTTTATAAAGGGCTCTGGTTTTTAAAAGAATCTGGTTAATAAAGTGCTATGGTTTATAAAGAGCTCTGTTTTATAATGGCTCTGGTTTATAAAGAGCTTTGGTCTCTAAAGGGTATTGGTTTATAAAGGGGTCTGGTTTATAACCGGCTTTGGTTTAAAACGGGCTCTGGTTTATAACAGGCTCTGGTATATAAATGGCTTTGGTTTATAAAGGACTTTTGTTTATAACAGGCTCTGGTTTATAACGGGCTCTGGTTTATAAAGGGCTTTGGTTTATGAAGAGCTTTGGTTTCTAAAGGGTATTGGTTTATAAAGGGCCATGGTTTATAAAGGGCTCTTGTTTTTAAAGGGCTCTGTTTAATAACGGGCTCTGATGTATAACTGGCTCTGGTATATAATCGGCTCTGGTTTATAAAGGGCTTTGGTTTATAAAGAGCTTTGGTTTCTAAAGAGTATTGGTTTATAAAGGGCTCAGGTTTATAAATGACTTTGGTTTATAAAGGGCTTTGATATTTTTTTAATGGACTATGGTTTATAACGGGCTCTGGTTCATAACAGGCTCTGGTTCATAACAGGCTTTGGGTTATAATGGTCTCTGGCTTATAAAGGGTTTTGGTTCATAAAGGCTTTGGGTTATAACGAGCTCTGGTTTATAAAGGGCTTTGCTTTATAAAGGGCTCTGGTTTTTAAAAGGATCTAGTTAATAAAGTGCTATGGTTTATAAAGAGCTCTGTTTTATAATGGCTCTGGTTTATAAAGGGCTCTGGTTTATAAAGGGCTCAGGTTAATAAAGAGCTCTAGTTTTTAAAGGGCTGTGGTTTATAACAGGCTCTGGTTTATAAAGGGCTCTGGTTTATAACAGGAAATGGTTTATAAAAGGCTCTGATTTATTACCGGCTTTGGTTTATAAAGGGCTCTGGTTTATAACGGGCTCTGGTTTATAACCGGCTTTGGTTTATAAAGGGCTCTGGTTTATAACAGGCTCTGGTATATAAAGGGCGTTGCTTTCTAAAGGGCTTTTGTTTTTAAAGGACTTTAGTTTATAAAGGGTTCTGGTTTATAAAGAGCTCTGGTTTATAACGGGCTCTGGATTATCACAGGCTCTGGTTTATAAAGGGCTCTGATTTATCACAGGCTCTGGTTTATAACCGGCTTTGGTTTATAAAGGGCTCTTGTTTATAACAGGCTCTAGTATATAAAGGGCTTTGGTTTCTAAAGGGCAGTGGGTTTTAAAAGGGCTTTGGTTTATAAAGGGCTCTGGTTCATAAAGGATTCTGGTTTTATAACGGGCTCTGGTTTATAACGGGCCAAGGTTTATAAAGGGCTCTGGTTTTTAAAAGGATCTGGTTAATAAAGTGCTATGGTTTATAAAGAGCTCTGTTTTATAATGGCTCTGGTTTATAAAGGGCTCTGGTTAATAAAGAGCTCTAGTTTTTAAAGGGCTCTGGTTTATAACAGGCTCTAGTATATAAAGGGCGTTGGTTTCTAAAGGGCTTTTGTTTTTAAAGGACTTTGGTTTATAAAGGGTTCTGGTTTATAGAGAGCTCTGGTTTATAACGGGCTCTGGATTATCACAGGGTTTGGTTTATAAAGGGCTCTGATTTATCACAGGCTCTGGTTTATAACCGGCTTTGGTTTATAAAGGGCTCTGGTTTATAAAGGGCTCTTGTGATAGGATCCTCAGGCTTGCCCTCCAGAGGGCGCCGAGGATCCTCTTCTGCTCTGTGTTTTTCCTTAGGGTTGGAGTTACTGTGGGGATCTGGAGACTACCCTCTGTCTCCAGCAGAGTGCGCCGTGGGTCTTCTGGAGCTGGAACCTTCCTGCACACCTGTTGCTAATCCTCTCATCAGAAGACTCTCCTATATAAGCTGACTTCAGACCTTGCCTCAACGCCGCAGTGTTGATCTTAGTTGGTTAGCAACCTGAGCCTCTGTTACTGGAAGAATCTTGGTTATCTCTAATGTGAGATCAGATTCTAACTCTTCCCTGTTTCTGCCTCACAGGAATCCTGTCTCTTCGTGAAGCTCTGGATGAGCTTAACCTCCTGTCTCCTCGTGAAGCTCTCGATGAGCTTAACCTCCTGTCTCCTCGTGAAGCCCTGGAAGAGCTGCCTCACTGGTAACCTGTCTCTGACTTGCAGCTCTGGGAGAGCTGCATCACAGGAAGCCTGTCTCTAGCCTGAAGCTCTAGGTGAGCTTAACCTGCTATCTGCCCTGGTGAGCCAACCCGAAGATTCCTACGTGGACTTTACCTAAGACTCCTATGTGGATTTACCCTGGAGGTACCTACGTGGAATCAGCTTGAAAAGTCATATGTGGATTTTCCCCGTTGTTCCCTGCTATTAGCTGGAAGTTCAGCCAGAAGATCCCTTTTTGCTAATCCCCTGTTGATCTCTGCTGTGAGCTGGAAGCTCAAATCTAGTACTGCCCTGCTAAGTCTGAAGCTAGATGCTTAGCCTTCTCATGAACTATGCTAACCCACAGTCTCCAGTCCCAGTCAAGACTCCAGTGAACCACCCTCTGACCCATTCCAGTCCCAGCGCTTAACCGTGTATTTCTGAACTTTTATTAAACATTTTGAACTTTCTCCCTGCCTCCTCCGTGTGTGTACTGCATCTTGGGCTAGCCTCCGTTTACCCACCATGACATCTTGTTTATAACAGGCTCTAGTATATAAAGGGCTTTGGTTTCTAAAGGGCTTTGGTTTTTAAAGGGCTTTGGTTTATAAAGGGCTCTGGTTCATAAAGGATTCTGGTTTTGTAACGGGCTCTGGTTTATAACGGGCTTTGGTTTATAAAGGGCTCTGGTTTTTAAAAGGATCTGGTTAATAAAGTGCTATGGTTTATAAAGAGCTCTGTTTTATAATGGCTCTGGTTTATAAAGGGCTCTGGTTAATAAAGAGCTCTAGTTTTTAAAGGGCTCTGGTTTATAACGGGCTCTAGTTTATAAAGGGCTCTGGTTTATAACAGGCTCTGGTTTATAAAGGGCTCTGGTTTATAAAAGGCTTTTGTTTATACAGAGCTCTGGTTTATAACAGGCTCTGGTTTATAACAGGCTCTGGTTTATAAAAGGTACGGGTGTATGAAGGGATCTGGTTTTGTAACGTGCTCTGGTTTATAACGGACTTTGGTTTATAAAGGGCTCTGGTTTATAACAGGATCTGGTTTATAACAGGCTCTGATTTATTACCGGCTTTGGTTTATAGAGAGCTCTGGTTTAAAAAGCGCTCTGGTTTATAACGGGCTCTTGTTTATAAAGGGTTCTGGTTTATAATGGACTTTGGTTTATAAAGGGCTCTGGTTTATAACAGGCTCTGAGTTATTACCGGCTTTGGTTTATAGAGAGCTCTGGTTTATAAAGCGCTCTGGTTTATAACGGGCTCTTGTTTATAAAGGGTTCTGGTTTATAATGGACTTTGGTTTATAAAGGGCTTTGGTTTATAACAGGCTCTGATTTATAACCGGCTTTGGTTTATAAAGGGCTCTGGCTTATAACAGGCTCTGGTTTATAACCGGCTTTGGGTTTATAAAGAGCTCTGGTTTATAACAGGCTCTGGTATATAAAGGGCGTAGGTTTCTAAAGGGCTTTGGTTTATAAGGGGCTCTGCTTTATAAAGAGCTCTGGTTTATAAAGGGCTCTGATTTATAACAGGTTCTTGTTTATAACCGGCTTTGGTTATAAAGGGCTCTGGTTTATAAAGGGCTCTTGTTTATAACAGGCTCTAGTATATAAAGGGCTTTGGTTTCTAAAGGGTTTTGGTTTTTAAAGGGCTTTGGTTTATAAAGGGCTCTGGTTCATAAAGGAATCTGGTTTTGTAACGGGCTCTGGTTTATAACGGGCTTTGGTTTATAAAGGGCTCTGGATAATAAGGAGCTCTCGTTTTTAAAGGGCTCTGGTTTATAAAGGGCTCTGGTTAATAAAGAACTTTCGTTTATATAGGGCTCTGGTTTATCACGGGCTCTAGTTTATAAAGGGCTCTGGTTTATAACAGGCTCTGGTTTATAAAGGGCGTTGGTTTCTAAAGGGCTTTGGTTTTTAAAGGACTTTGGTTTATAAAGGGCTCTGGTTTATAAAGAGCTCTGGTTTGTAACGGGCTATGGATTATCACAGGCTCTGGTTTATAACGGGCTTTCGTTTATAAAGGGCTTTGATTTATAACAGGTTCTGGTTTATAACCGGCTTTGGTTTATAAAGGTCACTGGTTTATAAAGGGCTCTTGTTTATAACAGGCTCTAGTATATAAAGGGCTTTGGTTTTTAAAGGGATCTGGTTAATAAAGGGCTATGGTTTATAAAGAGCTCTGTTTTATAATGGGCTCTGGTTTATAAAGGGCTCTGGTGTATAAACTGCTCTGGTTCATAAAGGGCTCTGGATAATAAGGAGCTCTCGTTTTTAAAGGGCTCTGGTTTATAACGGGCTCTGGTTTATAAAGGGCTCTGGTTAATAAAGAACTCTCGTTTATATAGGGCTCTGGTTTATTACGGGCTCTAGTTTATAAAGGGCTCTGGTTTATAACAGGCTCTGGTTTATAAAGGGCTCTAGTTAATGACGGGCTCTGGTTTATAAAAGGCTTTTGTTTATAGAGAGCTCTGGTTTATAAAGCGCTCTGGTTTATAACGGGCCCTGGTTTATAAAGGGTTCTGGTTTATAACGGACTTTGGTTTATAAAGGGCTCTGGTTTATAACAGGCTCTGATTTATAACCGGCTTTGGTTTATAAAGGGCTCTGGCTTATAACGGGCTCTGGTTTATAACCGGCTTTTATTTGTAAAGAGCTCTGGTTTATAACAGGCTCTGGTATATAAAGGGCGTTGGTTTCTAAAGGGCTTTGGTTTTTAAAGGACTTTGGTTTATAAAGGGCTCTGGTTTATAAAGAGCTCTGGTTTATAACAGGCTATGGATTATCACAGGCTCTGGTTTATAACGGGCTTTGGTTTATAAAGGGCTCTGATTTATAACAGGTTCTGGTTTATAACCGGCTTTTTTTTATAAAGGGCTCTGGTTTATAAAGGGCTCTTGTTTATAACAGGCTCTAGTATATAAAATGGCTTTGGTTTCTAAAGGGCTTTGGATTTTAAAGGGCTTTGGTTTATAAAGGGCTCTGGTTCATAAAGGATTCTTGTTTTGTAATAGGCTCTGGTTAATAAAGGCCTCTGGTTTATAACCGGCTCTGTTTTATAACGGGCTCTGGTTTATAAAGGGCTTTGGTCTATAAAGAGCTTTGGTTTCTAAAGGGTATTTGTTTCTAAAGGGCTCTGTTTATAAAGGGCTCTGGTTTTGTAACGGGCTCTGGTTTATAATGGGCTTTGGTATGTAAAGGGCTATGGTTTAAAACAGGCTCTGGTTTATAACAGGCTCTGGTTTATAACGGGCTCTGGTTTATAAACGGCTTTGGTTTATAAAGGGCTCTGGGTCTTAAAGGGTTCTGGTTTATAACAGGCTCTGGTTTAAAAAGGGCTATGGTTTATAAAGAGCTCTGGTTTATAATGGGCCCTGGTTTATAAAGGCCTCTGGTTTATAACAGGCTCTGGTTTATTACCAACTTTGGTTTATAAAGGGCTCTGGTTTATAAATGGCTCTGGTTGATAACCGGCTTTCGTTTGTAAAGGGCTCTGGTTTATAACAGGCTCTGGTTTATAACCGGCTGTGGTTTATAAAGGGCTCTAGTTTATGACGGGCTCTGGTTTATAACGGGCTCTGGTTTATAAAGGGCTTTGGTTTTTAAAGAGCTTTGGTTTCTAAAGGGTATTGGTTTAATAAAGGGCTCTGGTTTATAACAGGCTCTGATTTATAACCGGCTTTGGTTTATAAAGGGCTCTGGCTTATAACGGGCTCTGGTTTATAACTGGCTTTTATTTGTAAAGAGCTCTGGTTTATAACAGGCTCTGGTATATAAAGGGCGTTGGTTTCTAAAGGGCTTTGGTTTTTAAAGGACTTTGGTTTATAAAGGGCTCTGCTTTATAAAGAGCTCTGGTTTATAAAGGGCTCTGATTTATAACAGGTTCCTGTTTATAACCGGCTTTGGTTATAAAGGGCTCTGGTTTATAAAGGGCTCTTGTTTATAACAGGCTCTAGTATATAAAGGACTTTGGTTTCTAAAGGGTTTTGGTTTTTAAAGGGCTTTGGTTTATAAAGGGCTCTGGTTCATAAAGGATTCTGGTTTTGTAACGGGCTCTGGTTTATAACGGGCTTTGGTTTATAAAGGGCTCTGGATAATAAGGAGCTCTCGTTTTTAAAGGGCTCTGGTTTATAAAGTGCTCTGGTTAATAAAGAACATTCGTTTATATAGGGCTCTGATTTATCACGGGCTCTAGTTTATAAAGGGCTCTGGTTTATAACAGGCTCTGGTTTATAAAGGGCTCTGGTTTATGACGGGCTCTGGTTTATAAAAGGCATTTGTTTATAGAGAGCTCTGGTTTATAAAGCGCTCTGGTTTATAACGGGCTCTGGTTAATAAAGAGCTCTCGTTTATAAAGGGCTTTGGTTTATAACGGCCTCTGGTTTATAATGGGCTTTGGTTTATAAAGGGCGTTGTTTTATAAAGGGCTCTTGTTTTTAAAGGGATCTGGTCTATAACCGGCTTTGGTTTATAAATGGCTCTGGTTTATAATAGGCTCTGGTATATGAAGGGCTTTGGTTTCTAAAGGGCTTTGGTTTTTATAGGGCTTTGGTTTATAACGGGCTCTGGTTTATTACAGGCTCTGGTTTATAACCGGCTTTGGTTTATAACCGGCGGTGTTTTATAAAGGGCTCTGGTTTATAAATGGCTCTGGTTTATAACAGGCTCTGGTATATAAAGGGCTTTGGTTTTTAAAGGTCTTTGGTTTATAAAGGGCTCTGGTTCATAAAGGGTTCTGGTTTATAATGGGCTCTGGTTTATAAAGGGCTTTGGTTTATAACCGGATTTGGTTTATAACGTGCTCTGCTTTATAAAGGGCTCTGGTTTATAAAGAGCTTTGGTCTCTAAAGGGTATTGGTTTATAAAGGTGTCTGGTTTATAACCGGCTTTGGTTTAAAATGGGCTCTGGTTTATAACAGGCTCTGGTATATAAATGGCTTTGGTTTATAAAGGACTTTGGTTTATAACAGGCTCTGGTTTATAACGGGCTCTGGTTTATAAAGGGCTTTGGTTTCTAAAGAGCTTTGGTTTCTAAAGGGTATTGGTTTATAAAGGGCCATGGTTTATAAAGGGCTCTCGTTTTTAAAGGGCTCTGTTTTATAACGGGCTCTGATGTATAACCGGCTATGGTATATAATCGGCTCTGGTTTATAAAGGGCTTTGGTTTATAAAGAGCTTTGGTTTCTAAAGAGTATTGGTTTATAAAGGGCTCAGGTTTATAAATGACTTTGGTTTATAAAGGGCTTTGATATTTTTTTAATGGACTATGGTTTATAACGGGCTCTGGTTCATAACAGGCTCTGGTTCATAACAGGCTTTGGGTTATAATGGTCTCTGGCTTATAAAGGGTTTTGGTTCATAAAGGCTTTGGGTTATAACGAGCTCTGGTTTATAAAGGGCTTTGCTTTATAAAGGGCTCTGGTTTTTAAAAGGATCTGGTTAATAAAGTGCTATGGTTTATAAAGAGCTCTGTTTTATAATGGCTCTGGTTTATAAAGGGCTCTGGTTTATAAAGGGCTCTGGTTAATAAAGAGCTCTAGTTTTTAAAGGGCTGTGGTTTATAACGGGCTCTGGTTTATAAAGGGCTCTGGTTTATAAAGGGCTCTGGTTTATAACAGGATCTGGTTTATAAAAGGCTCTGATTTATTACCGGCTTTGGTTTATAAAGGGCTCTGGTTTATAACGGGCTCTGGTTTATAACCGGCTTTGGTTTATAAAGGGCTCTGGTTTATAACAGGCTCTGGTATATAAAGGGCGTTGGTTTCTAAAGGGCTTTTGTTTTTAAAGGACTTTGGTTTATAAAGGGTTCTGGTTTATAAACAGCTCTGGTTTATAACGGGCTCTGGATTATCACAGGCTCTGGTTTATAAAGAGCTCTGGTTTATAACGGGCTCTGGATTATCGCAGGCTCTGGTTTAATACGGGCTTTGGTTTATAAAGGGCTCGGATTTATCACAGGCTCTGGTTTATAACCGGCTTTGGTTTATAAAGGGCTCTTGTTTATAACAGGCTCTAGTATATAAAGGGCTTTGGTTTCTAAAGGGCTTTGGGTTTTAAAAGGGCTTTGGTTTATAAAGGGCTCTGGCTTATAACGGGCTCTGGTTTATAACCGGCTTTGGGTTTATAAAGAGCTCTGGTTTATAACAGGCTCTGGTATATAAGGGGCGTTGGTTTCTAAAGGGCTTTGGTTTTTAAAGGACTATGGTTTATAAAGGGCTCTGCTTTATAAAGAGCTCTGGTTTATAAAGGGCTCTTGTTTATAACAGGCTCTAGTATATAAAGGGCTTTGGTTTCTAAAGGGTGTTGGTTTTTAAAGGGCTTTGGTTTATAAAGGGCTCTGGTTCATAAAGGGTTCTGGTTTTGTAACGGGCTCTGGTTTATAACGGGCTTTGGTTTATAAAGGGCTCTGGATAATAAGGAGCTCTCGTTTTTAAAGGGCTCTGGTTTATAAAGGGCTCTGGTTAATAAAGAACTTTCGTTTATATAGGGCTCTGGTTTATCACGGGCTCTAGTTTATAAAGGGCTCTGGTTTATAACAGGCTCTGGTTCATGACGGGCTCTGGTTTATAAAAGGCATTTGTTTATAGAGAGCTCTGGTTTATAAAGCGCTCTGGTTTATAACGGGCTCTGGTTTATAAAGGGTTCTGGTTTATAACGGACTTTGGTTTATAAAGGGCTCGGGTTTATAACAGGCTCTGGTTTATAACCTGCTTTGGTTTATAAAGAGCTCTGGTTTATAACAGGCTCTGGTATATAAAGGGCGTTGGTTTCTAAAGGGCTTTGGTTTTTAAAGGACTTTGGTTTATAAAGGGCTCTGGTTTATAAAGAGCTCTGGTTTGTAATGGGCTATGGATTATCACAGGCTCTGGTTTATAACGGGCTTTCGTTTATAAAGGGCTTTGATTTATAACAGGTTCTGGTTTATAACCGGCTTTGGTTTACAAAGGTCACTGGTTTATAAAGGGCTCTTGTTTATAACAGGCTCTAGTATATAAAGGGCTTTGGTTTTTAAAGGGAACTGGTTAATAAAGGGCTATGGTTTATAAAGAGCTCTGTTTTATAATGGGCTCTGGTTTATAAAGGGCTCTGGTTTATAAACTGCTCTGGTTCATAAAGGGCTCTGGATAATAAGGAGCTCTCGTTTTTAAAGGGCTCTGGTTTATAACGGGCTCTGGTTTATAAAGGGCTCTGGTTTATAAAGGGCTCTGGTTAATAAAGAACTCTCGTTTATATAGGGCTCTGGTTTATTACGGGCTCTAGTTTATAAAGGGCTCTGGTTTATAACAGGCTCTGGTTTATAAAGGGCTCTGGTTAATGACGGGCTCTGGTTTATAAAAGGCTTTTGTTTATAACGGGCTCTGGTTTATAAAGGGTTCTGGTTTATAACGGACTTTGGTTTATAAAGGGCTCTGATTTATAACAGGCATGATTTATAACCGGCTTTGGTTTATAAAGGGCTCTGGCTTATAACGGGCTCTGGTTTATTACCGGCTTTTATTTGTAAAGAGCTCTTATTTATAACAGGCTCTGGTATATAAAGGGCGTTGGTTTCTAAAGGGCTTTGGTTTTTAAAGGACTTTGGTTTATAAAGGGCTCTGGTTTATAAAGAGCTCTGGTTTATAACAGGCTATGGATTATCACAGGCTCTGGTTTATAACGGGCTTTGGTTTATAAAGGGCTCTGATTTATAACAGGTTCTGGTTTATAACCGGCTTTTTTTTATAAAGGGCTCTGGTTTATAAAGCGCTCTTGTTTTATAACAGGCTCTAGTATATAAAATGGCTTTGGTTTCTAAAGGGCTTTGGTTTTTAAAGGGCCAGGGTATATAAAGGGCTCTGGTTAATAATCGGCTCTGTTTTATAACGGGCTCTGGTTTATAAAGGGCTTTGTTTTATAAAGAGCTTTGGTTTCTAAAGGGTATTTGTTTCTAAAGGGCTCTGTTTATAAAGGGCTCTGGTTTTGTAACGGGCTCTGGTTTATAATGGGCTTTGGTATATAAAGGGCTATGGTTTAAAACAGGCTGTGTTTTATAACAGGCTCTGGTTTATAACAGGCTCTGGTATATAAAGGGCTTTGGTTTTTAAAGGTCTTTGGTTTATAAAGGGCTCTGGTTCATAAAGGGTTCTGGTTTATAATGGGCTCTGGTTTATAAAGGGCTTTGGTTTATAACCGGATTTGGTTTATAACGTGCTCTGCTTTATAAAGGGCTCTGGTTTATAAAGAGCTTTGGTCTCTAAAGGGTATTGGTTTATAAAGGTGTCTGGTTTATAACCGGCTTTGGTTTAAAATGGGCTCTGGTTTATAACAGGCTCTGGTATATAAATGGCTTTGGTTTATAAAGGACTTTGGTTTATAACAGGCTCTGGTTTATAACGGGCTCTGGTTTATAAAGGGCTTTGGTTTATAAAGAGCTTTGGTTTCTAAAGGGTATTGGTTTATAAAGGGCCATGGTTTATAAAGGGCTCTCGTTTTTAAAGGGCTCTGTTTTATAACGGGCTCTGATGTATAACCGGCTATGGTATATAATCGGCTCTGGTTTATAAAGGGCTTTGGTTTATAAAGAGCTTTGGTTTCTAAAGAGTATTGGTTTATAAAGGGCTCAGGTTTATAAATGACTTTGGTTTATAAAGGGCTTTGATATTTTTTTAATGGACTATGGTTTATAACGGGCTCTGGTTCATAACAGGCTCTGGTTCATAACAGGCTTTGGGTTATAATGGTCTCTGGCTTATAAAGGGTTTTGGTTCATAAAGGCTTTGGGTTATAACGAGCTCTGGTTTATAAAGGGCTTTGCTTTATAAAGGGCTCTGGTTTTTAAAAGGATCTGGTTAATAAAGTGCTATGGTTTATAAAGAGCTCTGTTTTATAATGGCTCTGGTTTATAAAGGGCTCTGGTTTATAAAGGGCTCTGGTTAATAAAGAGCTCTAGTTTTTAAAGGGCTGTGGTTTATAACGGGCTCTGGTTTATAAAGGGCTCTGGTTTATAAAGGGCTCTGGTTTATAACAGGATCTGGTTTATAAAAGGCTCTGATTTATTACCGGCTTTGGTTTATAAAGGGCTCTGGTTTATAACGGGCTCTGGTTTATAACCGGCTTTGGTTTATAAAGGGCTCTGGTTTATAACAGGCTCTGGTATATAAAGGGCGTTGGTTTCTAAAGGGCTTTTGTTTTTAAAGGACTTTGGTTTATAAAGGGTTCTGGTTTATAAACAGCTCTGGTTTATAACGGGCTCTGGATTATCACAGGCTCTGGTTTATAAAGAGCTCTGGTTTATAACGGGCTCTGGATTATCGCAGGCTCTGGTTTATAACGGGCTTTGGTTTATAAAGGGCTCGGATTTATCACAGGCTCTGGTTTATAACCGGCTTTGGTTTATAAAGGGCTCTTGTTTATAACAGGCTCTAGTATATAAAGGGCTTTGGTTTCTAAAGGGCTTTGGGTTTTAAAAGGGCTTTGGTTTATAAAGGGCTCTGGCTTATAACGGGCTCTGGTTTATAACCGGCTTTGGGTTTATAAAGAGCTCTGGTTTATAACAGGCTCTGGTATATAAGGGGCGTTGGTTTCTAAAGGGCTTTGGTTTTTAAAGGACTATGGTTTATAAAGGGCTCTGCTTTATAAAGAGCTCTGGTTTATAAAGGGCTCTTGTTTATAACAGGCTCTAGTATATAAAGGGCTTTGGTTTCTAAAGGGTGTTGGTTTTTAAAGGGCTTTGGTTTATAAAGGGCTCTGGTTCATAAAGGGTTCTGGTTTTGTAACGGGCTCTGGTTTATAACGGGCTTTGGTTTATAAAGGGCTCTGGATAATAAGGAGCTCTCGTTTTTAAAGGGCTCTGGTTTATAAAGGGCTCTGGTTAATAAAGAACTTTCGTTTATATAGGGCTCTGGTTTATCACGGGCTCTAGTTTATAAAGGGCTCTGGTTTATAACAGGCTCTGGTTCATGACGGGCTCTGGTTTATAAAAGGCATTTGTTTATAGAGAGCTCTGGTTTATAAAGCGCTCTGGTTTATAACGGGCTCTGGTTTATAAAGGGTTCTGGTTTATAACGGACTTTGGTTTATAAAGGGCTCGGGTTTATAACAGGCTCTGGTTTATAACCTGCTTTGGTTTATAAAGAGCTCTGGTTTATAACAGGCTCTGGTATATAAAGGGCGTTGGTTTCTAAAGGGCTTTGGTTTTTAAAGGACTTTGGTTTATAAAGGGCTCTGGTTTATAAAGAGCTCTGGTTTGTAATGGGCTATGGATTATCACAGGCTCTGGTTTATAACGGGCTTTCGTTTATAAAGGGCTTTGATTTATAACAGGTTCTGGTTTATAACCGGCTTTGGTTTACAAAGGTCACTGGTTTATAAAGGGCTCTTGTTTATAACAGGCTCTAGTATATAAAGGGCTTTGGTTTTTAAAGGGATCTGGTTAATAAAGGGCTATGGTTTATAAAGAGCTCTGTTTTATAATGGGCTCTGGTTTATAAAGGGCTCTGGTTTATAAACTGCTCTGGTTCATAAAGGGCTCTGGATAATAAGGAGCTCTCGTTTTTAAAGGGCTCTGGTTTATAACGGGCTCTGGTTTATAAAGGGCTCTGGTTTATAAAGGGCTCTGGTTAATAAAGAACTCTCGTTTATATAGGGCTCTGGTTTATTACGGGCTCTAGTTTATAAAGGGCTCTGGTTTATAACAGGCTCTGGTTTATAAAGGGCTCTGGTTAATGACGGGCTCTGGTTTATAAAAGGCTTTTGTTTATAACGGGCTCTGGTTTATAAAGGGTTCTGGTTTATAACGGACTTTGGTTTATAAAGGGCTCTGATTTATAACAGGCATGATTTATAACCGGCTTTGGTTTATAAAGGGCTCTGGCTTATAACGGGCTCTGGTTTATTACCGGCTTTTATTTGTAAAGAGCTCTTATTTATAACAGGCTCTGGTATATAAAGGGCGTTGGTTTCTAAAGGGCTTTGGTTTTTAAAGGACTTTGGTTTATAAAGGGCTCTGGTTTATAAAGAGCTCTGGTTTATAACAGGCTATGGATTATCACAGGCTCTGGTTTATAACGGGCTTTGGTTTATAAAGGGCTCTGATTTATAACAGGTTCTGGTTTATAACCGGCTTTTTTTTATAAAGGGCTCTGGTTTATAAAGCGCTCTTGTTTTATAACAGGCTCTAGTATATAAAATGGCTTTGGTTTCTAAAGGGCTTTGGTTTTTAAAGGGCCAGGGTATATAAAGGGCTCTGGTTAATAATCGGCTCTGTTTTATAACGGGCTCTGGTTTATAAAGGGCTTTGGTTTATAAAGAGCTTTGGTTTCTAAAGGGTATTTGTTTCTAAAGGGCTCTGTTTATAAAGGGCTCTGGTTTTGTAACGGGCTCTGGTTTATAATGGGCTTTGGTATATAAAGGGCTATGGTTTAAAACAGGCTGTGTTTTATAACAGGCTCTGGTTTATAACGGGCTCTGGTTTATAAAGGGCTTTGGTTTATAAAGGGCTCTGGGTCTTAAAGGGTTCTGGTTTATAACAGGCTCTGGTTTAAAAAGGGCCATGGTTTATAAAGAGCTCTGGTTTATAATGGGCCCTGGTTTATAATGGGCTTTGTTTTATAAAGGCCTCTGGTTTATAACAGGCTCTGGTTTATTACCAACTTTGGTTTATAAAGGGCTCTGGTTTATAACTGGCTCTGGTTTATAACTGGCTGTGGTTTATAAAGGACTCTGGTTTATAAAGGGCTCTGGTTTATAACAGGCTCTGGTTTATTATGGGCTTTGGTTTATAAAGGTCTCTAGTTTATGACGGGCTCTGGTTTATAACGGGCTCTGGTTTATAAAGGGCTTTGGTTTTTAAAGAGCTTTGGTTTCTAAAGGGTATTGGTTTAATAAAGGGCTCTGGTTTATAACAGGCTTTGGTTTATAAAGGGCTCTGGTTTATAACAGGCTCTGGTTTATAAAAGGCTCTGGTTTATGAAGGGCTTTGGTTTATAAAGAGCTTTGGTCTATAAAGGGTAATGATTTATAAAGGGCTCTGGTTTATAACAGGCTCTGGTTTACAAAGGGCTATGGTTCATAAAGAGCTCTGGTTTATAATGGCCCCTGGTTTATAATGAGCTTTGGTTTATAGAGGCCTCTGGTTTATAACAGGCTCTGGTTTATTACCAGCTTTGGTTTATAAAGGGCTCTGGTTTTTAAAGGGATCTGGTAAATAAAGGGCTATGGTTTATAAAGAGCTCTGTTTTATAATGGGCTCTGGTTTATAAAGGGCTTTGGTTTAAAACCGGCTTTGGTTTATAAAGGGCTCTGGTTTATAAAGGGCTCTGGTTAATAAAGAGCTCTCGTTTATAAAGGGCTTTGGTTTATAACGGCCTCTGGTTTATAATGGGCTTTGGTTTATAAAGGGAGTTGTTTTATAAAGGGCTCTGGTTTATAATAGGCTCTGGTATATGAAGGGCTTTGGTTTCTAAAGGGCTTTGGTTTTTATAGGGCTTTGGTTTATTACAGGCTCTGGTTTATAACCGGCTTTGGTTTATAACCGGCTGTGTTTTATAAAGGGCTCTGGTTTATAAATGGCTCTGGTTTATAACAGGCTCTGGTATATAAAGGGCTTTGGTTTTTAAAGGTCTTTGGTTTATAAAGGGCTCTGGTTCATAAAGGGTTCTGGTTTATAATGGGCTCTGGTTTATAAAGGGCTTTGGTTTATAACCGGATTTGGTTTATAACGTGCTCTGCTTTATAAAGGGCTCTGGTTTATAAAGAGCTTTGGTCTCTAAAGGGTATTGGTTTATAAAGGGGTCTGGTTTATAACCGGCTTTGGTTTAAAACGGGCTCTGGTTTATAACAGGCTCTGGTATATAAATGGCTTTGGTTTATAAAGGACTTTTGTTTATAACAGGCTCTGGTTTATAACGGGCTCTGGTTTATAAAGGGCTTTGGTTTATAAAGAGCTTTGGTTTCTAAAGGGTATTGGTTTATAAAGGGCCATGGTTTATAAAGGGCTCTGGTTTTTAAAGGGCTCTGTTTTATAACGGGCTCTGATGTATAACTGGCTCTGGTATATAATCGGCTCTGGTTTATAAAGGGCTTTGGTTTATAAAGAGCTTTGGTTTCTAAAGAGTATTGGTTTATAAAGGGCTCAGGTCTATAAATGACTTTGGTTTATAAAGGGCTTTGATATTTTTTTAATGGACTATGGTTTATAAAGGGCTCTGGTTCATAACAGGCTCTGGTTCATAACAGGCTTTGGGTTATAATGGTCTTTGGCTTATAAAGGGTTTTGGTTCATAAAGGCTTTGGGTTATAACGAGCTCTGGTTTATAAAGGGCTTTGCTTTATAAAGGGCTCTGGTTTTTAAAAGGATCTAGTTAATACAGTGCTATGGTTTATAAAGAGCTCTGTTTTATAATGGCTCTGGTTTATAAAGGGCTCTGGTTAATAAAGAGCTCTAGTTTTTAAAGGGCTGTGGTTTATAACAGGCTCTGGTTTATAAAGGGCTCTGGTTTATAACAGGATCTGGTTTATAAAAGGCTCTGATTTATTACCGGCTTTGGTTTATAAAGGGCTCTGGTTTATAACGGGCTCTGGTTTATAACGGGCTCTGGTTTATAACCGGCTTTGGTTTATAAAGGGCTCTGGTTTATAACAGGCTCTGGTATATAAAGGGCGTTGGTTTCTAAAGGGCTTTTGTTTTTAAATGACTTTAGTTTATAAAGGGTTCTGGTTTATAAAGAGCTCTGGTTTATAACGGGCTCTGGATTATCACAGGCTCTGGTTTATAAAGAGCTCTGGTTTATAACGGGCTCTGGATTATCGCAGGTTCTGGTTTATAACGGGCTTTGGTTTATAAAGGGCTCTGATTTATCACAGGCTCTGGTTTATAACCGGCTTTGGTTTATAAAGGGCTCTTGTTTATAACAGGCTCTAGTATATAAAGGGCTTTGGTTTCTAAAGGGCAGTGGGTTTTAAAAGGGCTTTGGTTTATAAAGGGCTCTGGTGCATAAAGGATTCTGGTTTTATAACAGGTTCTGGTTTATAACGGGCCAAGGTTTATAAAGGGCTCTGGTTTTTAAAAGGATCTGGTTAATAACGTGCTATGGTTTATAAAGAGCTCTGTTTTATAATGGCTCTGGTTTATAAAGGGCTCTGGTTAATAAAGAGCTCTAGTTTTTAAAGGGCTCTGGTTTATAACAGGCTCTAGTATATAAAGGGCGTTGGTTTCTAAAGGGCTTTTGTTTTTAAAGGACTTTGGTTTATAAAGGGTTCTGGTTTATAGAGAGCTCTGGTTAATAACGG
The DNA here is from genome assembly GCA_030533445.1 of Cyprinodon diabolis. NCBI lineage: Eukaryota > Metazoa > Chordata > Actinopteri > Cyprinodontiformes > Cyprinodontidae > Cyprinodon > Cyprinodon diabolis. The sequence goes on along the minus strand of JARPUW010000076.1, from coordinate 667,199 downwards.
GCTCTGGATTATCACAGGCTCTGGTTTATAACTGGCTTTGGTTTATAAAGGGCTCTGATTTATCACAGGCTCTGGTTTATAACCGGCTTTGGTTTATAAAGGGCTCTGGTTTATAAAGGGCTCTTGTGATAGGATCCTCAGGCTTGCCCTCCAGAGGGCGCCGAGGATCCTCTTCTGCTCTGTGTTTTTCCTTAGGGTTGGAGTTACTGTGGGGATCTGGAGACTACCCTCTGTCTCCAGCAGAGTGCGCCGTGGGTCTTCTGGAGCTGGAACCTTCCTGCACACCTGTTGCTAATCCTCTCATCAGAAGACCTCTCCTATATAAGCTGACTTCAGACCTTGCCTCAACGCCGCAGTGTTGATCTTAGTTGGTTAGCAACCTGAGCCTCTGTTACTGGAAGAATCTTGGTTATCTCTAATGTGAGATCAGATTCTAACTCTTCCCTGTTTCTGCCTCACAGGAATCCTGTCTCTTCGTGAAGCTCTGGATGAGCTTAACCTCCTGTCTCCTCGTGAAGCTCTGGATGAGCTTAACCTCCTGTCTCCTCGTGAAGCCCTGGAAGAGCTGCCTCACTGGTAACCTGTCTCTGGCTTGCAGCTCTGGGAGAGCTGCATCACAGGAAGCCTGTCTCTAGCCTGAAGCTCTAGGTGAGCTTACCCTGCTATCTGCCCTGGTGAGCCAACCCGAAGATTCCTACGTGGACTTTACCTAAGACTCCTATGTGGATTTACCCTGGAGGTACCTACGTGGAATCAGCTTGAAAAGTCATATGTGGATTTTCCCCGTTGTTCCCTGCTATTAGCTGGAAGTTCAGCCAGAAGATCCCTTTTTGCTAATCCCCTGTTGATCTCTGCTGTGAGCTGGAAGCTCAAATCTAGTACTGCCCTGCTAAGTCTGAAGCTAGATGCTTAGCCTTCTCATGAACTATGCTAACCCACAGTCTCCAGTCCCAGTCAAGACTCCAGTGAACCACCCTCTGACCCATTCCAGTCCCAGCGCTTAACCGTGTATTTCTGAACTTTTATTAAACATTTTGAACTTTTTCCCTGCCTCCTCCGTGTGTGTTCTGCATCTTGGGCTAGCCTCCGTTTACCCACCATGACATCTTGTTTATAACAGGCTCTAGTATATAAAGGGCTTTGGTTTCTAAAGGGCTTTGGTTTTTAAAGGGCTTTGGTTTATAAAGGGCTCTGGTTCATAAAGGATTCTGGTTTTGTAACGGGCTCTGGTTTATAACGGGCTTTGGTTTATAAAGGGCTCTGGTTTTTAAAAGGATCTGGTTAATAAAGTGCTATGGTTTATAAAGAGCTCTGTTTTATAATGGCTCTGGTTCATAAAGGGCTCTGGTTAATAAAGAGCTCTAGTTTTTAAAGGGCTCTGGTTTATAACGGGCTCTGGTTTATAAAGGGCTCTGGTTAATAAAGAGTTCTCCCTTATAAAGGGCTCTGGTTTATTACGGGCTCTAGTTTATAAAGGGCTCTGGTTTATAACAGGCTCTGGTTTATAAAGGGCTCTGGTTTATAAAAGGCTTTTGTTTATACAGAGCTCTGGTTTATAACGGGCTCTGGTTTATAACAGGCTCTGGTTTATAAAAGGTACTGGTTTATAAAGGGATCTGGTTTTGTAACGTGCTCTGGTTTATAACGGACTTTGGTTTATAAAGGGCTCTGGTTTATAACAGGATCTGGTTTATAACAGGCTCTGAGTTATTACCGGCTTTGGTTTATAGAGAGCTCTGGTTTATAAAGCGCTCTGGTTTATAAGGGGCTCTTGTTTATAAAGGGTTCTGGTTTATAATGGACTTTGGTTTATAAAGGGCTTTGGTTTATAACAGGCTCTGATTTATAACCGGCTTTGGTTTATAAAGGGCTCTGGCTTATGACAGGCTCTGGTTTATAACCGGCTTTGGGTTTATAAAGAGCTCTGGTTTATAACAGGCTCTGGTATATAAAGGGCGTAGGTTTCTAAAGGGCTTTGGTTTATAAGGGGCTCTGCTTTATAAAGAGCTCTGGTTTATAAAGGGCTCTGATTTATAACAGGTTCCTGTTTATAACCGGCTTTGGTTATAAAGGGCTCTGGTTTATAAAGGGCTCTTGTTTATAACAGGCTCTAGTATATAAAGGGCTTTGGTTTCTAAAGGGTTTTGGTTTTTAAAGGGCTTTGGTTTATAAAGGGCTCTGGTTCATAAAGGATTCTGGTTTTGTAACGGGCTCTGGTTTATAACGGGCTTTGGTTTATAAAGGGCTCTGGATAATAAGGAGCTCTCGTTTTTAAAGGGCTCTGGTTTATAAAGGGCTCTGGTTAATAAAGAACTTTCGTTTATATAGGGCTCTGGTTTATCACGGGCTCTAGTTTATAAAGGGCTCTGGTTTATAACAGGCTCTGGTTTATAAAGGGCTCTGGTTTATAACAGGCTCTGGTTTATAAAGGGCTCTGGTTTATGACGGGCTCTGGTTTATAAAAGGCATTTGTTTATAGAGAGCTCTGGTTTATAAAGCGCTCTGGTTTATAACGGGCTCTGGTTTATAAAGGGTTCTGGTTTATAACGGACTTTGGGTTATAAAGGGCTGGGGTTTATAACAGGCTCTGGTTTATAACCTGCTTTGGTTTATAAAGAGCTCTGGTTTATAACAAGCTCTGGTATATAAAGGGCGTTGGTTTCTAAAGGGCTTTGGTTTTTAAAGGACTTTGGTTTATAAAGGGCTCTGGTTTATAAAGAGCTCTGGTTTGTAACGGGCTATGGATTATCACAGGCTCTGGTTTATAACGGGCTTTCGTTTATAAAGGGCTTTGATTTATAACAGGTTCTGGTTTATAACCGGCTTTGGTTTATAATGGTCACTGGTTTATAAAGGGCTCTTGTTTATAACAGGCTCTAGTATATAAAGGGCTTTGGTTTTTAAAGGGATCTGGTTAATAAAGGGCTATGGTTTATAAAGAGCTCTGTTTTATAATGGGCTCTGGTTTATAAAGGGCTCTGGTTTATAAACTGCTCTGGTTCATAAAGGGCTCTGGATAATAAGGAGCTCTCGTTTTTAAAGGGCTCTGGTTTATAACGGGCTCTGGTTTATAAAGGGCTCTGGTTAATAAAGAACTCTCGTTTATATAGGGCTCTGGTTTATTACGGGCTCTAGTTTATAAAGGGCTCTGGTTTATAACAGGCTCTGGTTTATAAAGGGCTCTGGTTAATGACGGGCTCTGGTTTATAAAAGGCTTTTGTTTATAGAGAGCTCTGGTTTATAAAGCGCTCTGGTTTATAACGGGCCCTGGTTTATAAAGGGTTCTGGTTTATAACGGACTTTGGTTTATAAAGGGCTCTGGTTTATAAAAGGCTCTGATTTATAACCGGCTTTGGTTTATAAAGGGCTCTGGCTTATAACGGGCTCTGGTTTATAACCGGCTTTTATTTGTAAAGAGCTCTGGTTTATAACAGGCTCTGGTATATAAAGGGCGTTGGTTTCTAAAGGGCTTTGGTTTTTAAAGGACTTTGGTTTATAAAGGGCTCTGGTTTATAAAGAGCTCTGGTTTATAACAGGCTATGGATTATCACAGGCTCTGGTTTATAACGGGCTTTGGTTTATAAAGGGCTCTGATTTATAACAGGTTCTGGTTTATAACCGGCTTTTTTTTATAAAGGGCTCTGGTTTATAAAGGGCTCTTGTTTATAACACGCTCTAGTATATAAAATGGCTTTGGTTTCTAAAGGGCTTTGGTTTTTAAAGGGCTTTGGTTTATAAAGGGCTCTGGTTCAAAAAGGATTCTTGTTTTGTAATGGGCTCTGGTTAATAAAGGCCTCTGGTTTATAACCGGCTCTGTTTTATAACGGGCTATGGTTTATAAAGGGCTTTGGTTTATAAAGAGCTTTGGTTTCTAAAGGGTATTTGTTTCTAAAGGGCTCTGTTTATAAAGGGCTCTGGTTTTGTAACGGGCTCTGGTTTATAACGGACTTTGGTTTATAAAGGGCTCTGGTTTATAACAGGATCTGGTTTATAACAGGCTCTGATTTATTACCGGCTTTGGTTTATAGAGAGCTCTGGTTTAAAAAGCGCTCTGGTTTATAACGGGCTCTTGTTTATAAAGGGTTCTGGTTTATAATGGACTTTGGTTTATAAAGGGCTCTGGTTTATAACAGGCTCTGAGTTATTACCGGCTTTGGTTTATAGAGAGCTCTGGTTTATAAAGCGCTCTGGTTTATAACGGGCTCTTGTTTATAAAGGGTTCTGGTTTATAATGGACTTTGGTTTATAAAGGGCTTTGGTTTATAACAGGCTCTGATTTATAACCGGCTTTGGTTTATAAAGGGCTCTGGTTCATAAAGGATTCTGGTTTTGTAACGGGCTCTGGTTTATAACGGGCTTTGGTTTATAAAGGGCTCTGGTTTTTAAAAGGATCTGGTTAATAAAGTGCTATGGTTTATAAAGAGCTCTGTTTTATAATGGCTCTGGTTCATAAAGGGCTCTGGTTAATAAAGAGCTCTAGTTTTTAAAGGGCTCTGGTTTATAACGGGCTCTGGTTTATAAAGGGCTCTGGTTAATAAAGAGTTCTCCCTTATAAAGGGCTCTGGTTTATTACGGGCTCTAGTTTATAAAGGGCTCTGGTTTATAACAGGCTCTGGTTTATAAAGGGCTCTGGTTTATAAAAGGCTTTTGTTTATACAGAGCTCTGGTTTATAACGGGCTCTGGTTTATAACAGGCTCTGGTTTATAAAAGGTACTGGTTTATAAAGGGATCTGGTTTTGTAACGTGCTCTGGTTTATAACGGACTTTGGTTTATAAAGGGCTCTGGTTTATAACAGGATCTGGTTTATAACAGGCTCTGAGTTATTACCGGCTTTGGTTTATAGAGAGCTCTGGTTTATAAAGCGCTCTGGTTTATAAGGGGCTCTTGTTTATAAAGGGTTCTGGTTTATAATGGACTTTGGTTTATAAAGGGCTTTGGTTTATAACAGGCTCTGATTTATAACCGGCTTTGGTTTATAAAGGGCTCTGGCTTATGACAGGCTCTGGTTTATAACCGGCTTTGGGTTTATAAAGAGCTCTGGTTTATAACAGGCTCTGGTATATAAAGGGCGTAGGTTTCTAAAGGGCTTTGGTTTATAAGGGGCTCTGCTTTATAAAGAGCTCTGGTTTATAAAGGGCTCTGATTTATAACAGGTTCCTGTTTATAACCGGCTTTGGTTATAAAGGGCTCTGGTTTATAAAGGGCTCTTGTTTATAACAGGCTCTAGTATATAAAGGGCTTTGGTTTCTAAAGGGTTTTGGTTTTTAAAGGGCTTTGGTTTATAAAGGGCTCTGGTTCATAAAGGATTCTGGTTTTGTAACGGGCTCTGGTTTATAACGGGCTTTGGTTTATAAAGGGCTCTGGATAATAAGGAGCTCTCGTTTTTAAAGGGCTCTGGTTTATAAAGGGCTCTGGTTAATAAAGAACTTTCGTTTATATAGGGCTCTGGTTTATCACGGGCTCTAGTTTATAAAGGGCTCTGGTTTATAACAGGCTCTGGTTTATAAAGGGCTCTGGTTTATAACAGGCTCTGGTTTATAAAGGGCTCTGGTTTATGACGGGCTCTGGTTTATAAAAGGCATTTGTTTATAGAGAGCTCTGGTTTATAAAGCGCTCTGGTTTATAACGGGCTCTGGTTTATAAAGGGTTCTGGTTTATAACGGACTTTGGGTTATAAAGGGCTGGGGTTTATAACAGGCTCTGGTTTATAACCTGCTTTGGTTTATAAAGAGCTCTGGTTTATAACAAGCTCTGGTATATAAAGGGCGTTGGTTTCTAAAGGGCTTTGGTTTTTAAAGGACTTTGGTTTATAAAGGGCTCTGGTTTATAAAGAGCTCTGGTTTGTAACGGGCTATGGATTATCACAGGCTCTGGTTTATAACGGGCTTTCGTTTATAAAGGGCTTTGATTTATAACAGGTTCTGGTTTATAACCGGCTTTGGTTTATAATGGTCACTGGTTTATAAAGGGCTCTTGTTTATAACAGGCTCTAGTATATAAAGGGCTTTGGTTTTTAAAGGGATCTGGTTAATAAAGGGCTATGGTTTATAAAGAGCTCTGTTTTATAATGGGCTCTGGTTTATAAAGGGCTCTGGTTTATAAACTGCTCTGGTTCATAAAGGGCTCTGGATAATAAGGAGCTCTCGTTTTTAAAGGGCTCTGGTTTATAACGGGCTCTGGTTTATAAAGGGCTCTGGTTAATAAAGAACTCTCGTTTATATAGGGCTCTGGTTTATTACGGGCTCTAGTTTATAAAGGGCTCTGGTTTATAACAGGCTCTGGTTTATAAAGGGCTCTGGTTAATGACGGGCTCTGGTTTATAAAAGGCTTTTGTTTATAGAGAGCTCTGGTTTATAAAGCGCTCTGGTTTATAACGGGCCCTGGTTTATAAAGGGTTCTGGTTTATAACGGACTTTGGTTTATAAAGGGCTCTGGTTTATAAAAGGCTCTGATTTATAACCGGCTTTGGTTTATAAAGGGCTCTGGCTTATAACGGGCTCTGGTTTATAACCGGCTTTTATTTGTAAAGAGCTCTGGTTTATAACAGGCTCTGGTATATAAAGGGCGTTGGTTTCTAAAGGGCTTTGGTTTTTAAAGGACTTTGGTTTATAAAGGGCTCTGGTTTATAAAGAGCTCTGGTTTATAACAGGCTATGGATTATCACAGGCTCTGGTTTATAACGGGCTTTGGTTTATAAAGGGCTCTGATTTATAACAGGTTCTGGTTTATAACCGGCTTTTTTTTATAAAGGGCTCTGGTTTATAAAGGGCTCTTGTTTATAACACGCTCTAGTATATAAAATGGCTTTGGTTTCTAAAGGGCTTTGGTTTTTAAAGGGCTTTGGTTTATAAAGGGCTCTGGTTCAAAAAGGATTCTTGTTTTGTAATGGGCTCTGGTTAATAAAGGCCTCTGGTTTATAACCGGCTCTGTTTTATAACGGGCTATGGTTTATAAAGGGCTTTGGTTTATAAAGAGCTTTGGTTTCTAAAGGGTATTTGTTTCTAAAGGGCTCTGTTTATAAAGGGCTCTGGTTTTGTAACGGGCTCTGGTTTATAACGGACTTTGGTTTATAAAGGGCTCTGGTTTATAACAGGATCTGGTTTATAACAGGCTCTGATTTATTACCGGCTTTGGTTTATAGAGAGCTCTGGTTTAAAAAGCGCTCTGGTTTATAACGGGCTCTTGTTTATAAAGGGTTCTGGTTTATAATGGACTTTGGTTTATAAAGGGCTCTGGTTTATAACAGGCTCTGAGTTATTACCGGCTTTGGTTTATAGAGAGCTCTGGTTTATAAAGCGCTCTGGTTTATAACGGGCTCTTGTTTATAAAGGGTTCTGGTTTATAATGGACTTTGGTTTATAAAGGGCTTTGGTTTATAACAGGCTCTGATTTATAACCGGCTTTGGTTTATAAAGGGCTCTGGCTTATAACAGGCTCTGGTTTATAACCGGCTTTGGGTTTATAAAGAGCTCTGGTTTATAACAGGCTCTGGTATATAAAGGGCGTAGGTTTCTAAAGGGCTTTGGTTTATAAGGGGCTCTGCTTTATAAAGAGCTCTGGTTTATAAAGGGCTCTGATTTATAACAGGTTCTTGTTTATAACCGGCTTTGGTTATAAAGGGCTTTGGTTTATAAAGGGCTCTTGTTTATAACAGGCTCTAGTATATAAAGGGCTTTGGTTTCTAAAGGGTTTTGGTTTTTAAAGGGCTTTGGTTTATAAAGGGCTCTGGTTCATAAAGGAATCTGGTTTTGTAACGGGCTCTGGTTTATAACGGGCTTTGGTTTATAAAGGGCTCTGGATAATAAGGAGCTCTCGTTTTTAAAGGGCTCTGGTTTATAAAGGGCTCTGGTTAATAAAGAACTTTCGTTTATATAGGGCTCTGGTTTATCACGGGCTCTAGTTTATAAAGGGCTCTGGTTTATAACAGGCTCTGGTTTATAAAGGGCTCTGGTTTATGACGGGCTCTGGTTTATAAAAGGCATTTGTTTATAGAGAGCTCTGGTTTATAAAGCGCTCTGGTTTATAACGGGCTCTGGTTTATAAAGGGTTCTGGTTTATAACGGACTTTGGGTTATAAAGGGCTCGGGTTTATAACAGGCTCTGGTTTATAACCTGCTTTGGTTTATAAAGAGCTCTGGTTAATAACAGGCTCTGGTATATAAAGGGCGTTGGTTTCTAAAGGGCTTTGGTTTTTAAAGGACTTTGGTTTATAAAGGGCTCTGGTTTATAAAGAGCTCTGGTTTGTAACGGGCTATGGATTATCACAGGCTCTGGTTTATAACGGGCTTTCGTTTATAAAGGGCTTTGATTTATAACAGGTTCTGGTTTATAACCGGCTTTGGTTTATAAAGGTCACTGGTTTATAAAGGGCTCTTGTTTATAACAGGCTCTAGTATATAAAGGGCTTTGGTTTTTAAAGGGATCTGGTTAATAAAGGGCTATGGTTTATAAAGAGCTCTGTTTTATAATGGGCTCTGGTTTATAAAGGGCTCTGGTGTATAAACTGCTCTGGTTCATAAAGGGCTCTGGATAATAAGGAGCTCTCGTTTTTAAAGGGCTCTGGTTTATAACGGGCTCTGGTTTATAAAGGGCTCTGGTTAATAAAGAACTCTCGTTTATATAGGGCTCTGGTTTATTACGGGCTCTAGTTTATAAAGGGCTCTGGTTTATAACAGGCTCTGGTTTATAAAGGGCTCTAGTTAATGACGGGCTCTGGTTTATAAAAGGCTTTTGTTTATAGAGAGCTCTGGTTTATAAAGCGCTCTGGTTTATAACGGGCCCTGGTTTATAAAGGGTTCTGGTATATAACGGACTTTGGTTTATAAAGGGCTCTGGTTTATAACAGGCTCTGATTTATAACCGGCTTTGGTTTATAAAGGGCTCTGGCTTATAACGGGCTCTGGTTTATAACCGGCTTTTATTTGTAAAGAGCTCTGGTTTATAACAGGCTCTGGTATATAAAGGGCGTTGGTTTCTAAAGGGCTTTGGTTTTTAAAGGACTTTGGTTTATAAAGGGCTCTGGTTTATAAAGAGCTCTGGTTTATAACAGGCTATGGATTATCACAGGCTCTGGTTCATAACGGGCTTTGGTTTATAAAGGGCTCTGATTTATAACAGGTTCTGGTTTATAACCGGCTTTTTTTTATAAAGGGCTCTGGTTTATAAAGGGCTCTTGTTTATAACAGGCTCTAGTATATAAAATGGCTTTGGTTTCTAAAGGGCTTTGGATTTTAAAGGGCTTTGGTTTATAAAGGGCTCTGGTTCATAAAGGATTCTTGTTTTGTAATGGGCTCTGGTTAATAAAGGCCTCTGGTTTATAACCGGCTCTGTTTTATAACGGGCTCTTGTTTATAAAGGGCTTTGGTCTATAAAGAGCTTTGGTTTCTAAAGGGTATTTGTTTCTAAAGGGCTCTGTTTATAAAGGGCTCTGGTTTTGTAACGGGCTCTGGTTTATAATGGGCTTTGGTATGTAAAGGGCTATGGTTTAAAACAGGCTCTGGTTTATAACAGGCTCTGGTTTATAACGGGCTCTGGTTTATAAACGGCTTTGGTTTATAAAGGGCTCTGGGTCTTAAAGGGTTCTGGTTTATAACAGGCTCTGGTTTAAACAGGGCTATGGTTTATAAAGAGCTCTGGTTTATAATGGGCCCTGGTTTATAAAGGCCTCTGGTTTATAACAGGCTCTGGTTTATTACCAACTTTGGTTTATAAAGGGCTCTGGTTTATAAATGGCTCTGGTTGATAACCGGCTTTCGTTTGTAAAGGGCTCTGGTTTATAACAGGCTCTGGTTTATAGCCGGCTGTGGTTTATAAAGGGCTCTAGTTTATGACGGGCTCTGGTTTATAACGGGCTCTGGTTTATAAAGGGCTTTGGTTTTTAAAGAGCTTTGGTTTCTAAAGGGTATTGGTTTAATAAAGGGCTCTGGTTTATAACAGGCTCTGATTTATAACCGGCTTTGGTTTATAAAGGGCTCTGGCTTATAACGGGCTCTGGTTTATAACCGGCTTTTATTTGTAAAGAGCTCTGGTTTATAACAGGCTCTGGTATATAAAGGGCGTTGGTTTCTAAAGGGCTTTGGTTTTTAAAGGACTTTGGTTTATAAAGGGCACTGCTTTATAAAGAGCTCTGGTTTATAAAGGGCTCTGATTTATAACAGGTTCCTGTTTATAACCGGCTTTGGTTATAAAGGGCTCTGGTTTATAAAGGGCTCTTGTTTATAACAGGCTCTAGTATATAAAGGACTTTGGTTTCTTAAGGGTTTTGGTTTTTAAAGGGCTTTGGTTTATAAAGGGCTCTGGTTCATAAAGGATTCTGGTTTTGTAACGGGCTCTGGTTTATAACGGGCTTTGGTTTATAAAGGGCTCTGGATAATAAGGAGCTCTCGTTTTTAAAGGGCTCTGGTTTATAAAGTGCTCTGGTTAATAAAGAACTTTCGTTTATATAGGGCTCTGATTTATCACGGGCTCTAGTTTATAAAGGGCTCTGGTTTATAACAGGCTCTGGTTTATAAAGGGCTCTGGTTTATGACGGGCTCTGGTTTATAAAAGGCATTTGTTTATAGAGAGCTCTGGTTTATAAAGCGCTCTGGTTTATAACGGGCTCTGGTTAATAAAGAGCTCTCGTTTATAAAGGGCTTTGGTTTATAACGGCCTCTGGTTTATAATGGGCTTTGGTTTATAAAGGGCGTTGTTTTATAAAGGGCTCTTGTTTTTAAAGGGATCTGGTCTATAACCGGCTTTGGTTTATAAATGGCTCTGGTTTATAATAGGCTCTGGTATATGAAGGGCTTTGGTTTCTAAAGGGCTTTGGTTTTTATAGGGCTTTGGTTTATAACGGGCTCTGGTTTATTACAGGCTCTGGTTTATAACCGGCTTTGGTTTATAACCGGCGGTGTTTTATAAAGGGCTCTGGTTTATAAATGGCTCTGGTTTATAACAGGCTCTGGTATATAAAGGGCTTTGGTTTTTAAAGGTCTTTGGTTTATAAAGGGCTCTGGTTCATAAAGGGTTCTGGTTTATAATGGGCTCTGGTTTATAAAGGGCTTTGGTTTATAACCGGATTTGGTTTATAACGTGCTCTGCTTTATAAAGGGCTCTGGTTTATAAAGAGCTTTGGTCTCTAAAGGGTATTGGTTTATAAAGGTGTCTGGTTTATAACCGGCTTTGGTTTAAAATGGGCTCTGGTTTATAACAGGCTCTGGTATATAAATGGCTTTGGTTTATAAAGGACTTTGGTTTATAACAGGCTCTGGTTTATAACGGGCTCTGGTTTATAAAGGGCTTTGGTTTCTAAAGAGCTTTGGTTTCTAAAGGGTATTGGTTTATAAAGGGCCATGGTTTATAAAGGGCTCTTGTTTTTAAAGGGCTCTGTTTTATAACGGGCTCTGATGTATAACCGGCTATGGTATATAATCGGCTCTGGTTTATAAAGGGCTTTGGTTTATAAAGAGCTTTGGTTTCTAAAGAGTATTGGTTTATAAAGGGCTCAGGTTTATAAATGACTTTGGTTTATAAAGGGCTTTGATATTTTTTTAATGGACTATGGTTTATAACGGGCTCTGGTTCATAACAGGCTCTGGTTCATAACAGGCTTTGGGTTATAATGGTCTCTGGCTTATAAAGGGTTTTGGTTCATAAAGGCTTTGGGTTATAACGAGCTCTGGTTTATAAAGGGCTTTGCTTTATAAAGGGCTCTGGTTTTTAAAAGGATCTGGTTAATAAAGTGCTATGGTTTATAAAGAGCTCTGTTTTATAATGGCTCTGGTTTATAAAGGGCTCTGGTTTATAAAGGGCTCTGGTTAATAAAGAGCTCTAGTTTTTAAAGGGCTGTGGTTTATAACGGGCTCTGGTTTATAAAGGGCTCTGGTTTATAAAGGGCTCTGGTTTATAACAGGATCTGGTTTATAAAAGGCTCTGATTTATTACCGGCTTTGGTTTATAAAGGGCTCTGGTTTATAACGGGCTCTGGTTTATAACCGGCTTTGGTTTATAAAGGGCTCTGGTTTATAACAGGCTCTGGTATATAAAGGGCGTTGGTTTCTAAAGGGCTTTTGTTTTTAAAGGACTTTGGTTTATAAAGGGTTCTGGTTTATAAACAGCTCTGGTTTATAACGGGCTCTGGATTATCACAGGCTCTGGTTTATAAAGAGCTCTGGTTTATAACGGGCTCTGGATTATCGCAGGCTCTGGTTTATAACGGGCTTTGGTTTATAAAGGGCTCGGATTTATCACAGGCTCTGGTTTATAACCGGCTTTGGTTTATAAAGGGCTCTTGTTTATAACAGGCTCTAGTATATAAAGGGCTTTGGGTTTTAAAAGGGCTTTGGTTTATAAAGGGCTCTGGCTTATAACGGGCTCTGGTTTATAACCGGCTTTGGGTTTATAAAGAGCTCTGGTTTATAACAGGCTCTGGTATATAAGGGGCGTTGGTTTCTAAAGGGCTTTGGTTTTTAAAGGACTATGGTTTATAAAGGGCTCTGCTTTATAAAGAGCTCTGGTTTATAAAGGGCTCTTGTTTATAACAGGCTCTAGTATATAAAGGGCTTTGGTTTCTAAAGGGTGTTGGTTTTTAAAGGGCTTTGGTTTATAAAGGGCTCTGGTTCATAAAGGGTTCTGGTTTTGTAACGGGCTCTGGTTTATAACGGGCTTTGGTTTATAAAGGGCTCTGGATAATAAGGAGCTCTCGTTTTTAAAGGGCTCTGGTTTATAAAGGGCTCTGGTTAATAAAGAACTTTCGTTTATATAGGGCTCTGGTTTATCACGGGCTCTAGTTTATAAAGGGCTCTGGTTTATAACAGGCTCTGGTTCATGACGGGCTCTGGTTTATAAAAGGCATTTGTTTATAGAGAGCTCTGGTTTATAAAGCGCTCTGGTTTATAACGGGCTCTGGTTTATAAAGGGTTCTGGTTTATAACGGACTTTGGTTTATAAAGGGCTCGGGTTTATAACAGGCTCTGGTTTATAACCTGCTTTGGTTTATAAAGAGCTCTGGTTTATAACAGGCTCTGGTATATAAAGGGCGTTGGTTTCTAAAGGGCTTTGGTTTTTAAAGGACTTTGGTTTATAAAGGGCTCTGGTTTATAAAGAGCTCTGGTTTGTAATGGGCTATGGATTATCACAGGCTCTGGTTTATAACGGGCTTTCGTTTATAAAGGGCTTTGATTTATAACAGGTTCTGGTTTATAACCGGCTTTGGTTTACAAAGGTCACTGGTTTATAAAGGGCTCTTGTTTATAACAGGCTCTAGTATATAAAGGGCTTTGGTTTTTAAAGGGATCTGGTTAATAAAGGGCTATGGTTTATAAAGAGCTCTGTTTTATAATGGGCTCTGGTTTATAAAGGGCTCTGGTTTATAAACTGCTCTGGTTCATAAAGGGCTCTGGATAATAAGGAGCTCTCGTTTTTAAAGGGCTCTGGTTTATAACGGGCTCTGGTTTATAAAGGGCTCTGGTTTATAAAGGGCTCTGGTTAATAAAGAACTCTCGTTTATATAGGGCTCTGGTTTATTACGGGCTCTAGTTTATAAAGGGCTCTGGTTTATAACAGGCTCTGGTTTATAAAGGGCTCTGGTTAATGACGGGCTCTGGTTTATAAAAGGCTTTTGTTTATAACGGGCTCTGGTTTATAAAGGGTTCTGGTTTATAACGGACTTTGGTTTATAAAGGGCTCTGATTTATAACAGGCATGATTTATAACCGGCTTTGGTTTATAAAGGGCTCTGGCTTATAACGGGCTCTGGTTTATTACCGGCTTTTATTTGTAAAGAGCTCTTATTTATAACAGGCTCTGGTATATAAAGGGCGTTGGTTTCTAAAGGGCTTTGGTTTTTAAAGGACTTTGGTTTATAAAGGGCTCTGGTTTATAAAGAGCTCTGGTTTATAACAGGCTATGGATTATCACAGGCTCTGGTTTATAACGGGCTTTGGTTTATAAAGGGCTCTGATTTATAACAGGTTCTGGTTTATAACCGGCTTTTTTTTATAAAGGGCTCTGGTTTATAAAGCGCTCTTGTTTTATAACAGGCTCTAGTATATAAAATGGCTTTGGTTTCTAAAGGGCTTTGGTTTTTAAAGGGCCAGGGTATATAAAGGGCTCTGGTTCATAAAGGATTCTTGTTTTGTAATGGGCTCTGGTTAATAAAGGCCTCTGGTTTATAATCGGCTCTGTTTTATAACGGGCTCTGGTTTATAAAGGGCTTTGGTTTATAAAGAGCTTTGGTTTCTAAAGGGTATTTGTTTCTAAAGGGCTCTGTTTATAAAGGGCTCTGGTTTTGTAACGGGCTCTGGTTTATAATGGGCTTTGGTATATAAAGGGCTATGGTTTAAAACAGGCTGTGTTTTATAACAGGCTCTGGTTTATAACGGGCTCTGGTTTATAAAGGGCTTTGGTTTATAAAGGGCTCTGGGTCTTAAAGGGTTCTGGTTTATAACAGGCTCTGGTTTAAAAAGGGCCATGGTTTATAAACAGCTCTGGTTTATAATGGGCCCTGGTTTATAATGGGCTTTGTTTTATAAAGGCCTCTGGTTTATAACAGGCTCTGGTTTATTACCAACTTTGGTTTATAAAGGGCTCTGGTTTATAACTGGCTCTGGTTTATAACCGGCTTTGGTTTGTAAAGGGCTCTGGTTTATAACAGGCTCTGGTTTATAACTGGCTGTGGTTTATAAAGGACTCTGGTTTATAAAGGGCTCTGGTTTATAACAGGCTCTGGTTTATTATGGGCTTTGGTTTATAAAGGTCTCTAGTTTATGACGGGCTCTGGTTTATATAAGGGCTCTGGTTTATAAAGGGCTTTGGTTTTTAAAGAGCTTTGGTTTCTAAAGGGTATTGGTTTAATAAAGGGCTCTGGTTTATAACAGGCTTTGGTTTATAAAGGGCTCTGGTTTATAACAGGCTCTGGTTTATAAAAGGCTCTGGTTTATGAAGGGCTTTGGTTTATAAAGAGCTTTGGTCTATAAAGGGTAATGATTTATAAAGGGCTCTGGTTTATAACAGGCTCTGGTTTACAAAGGGCTATGGTTCATAAAGAGCTCTGGTTTATAATGGCCCCTGGTTTATAATGAGCTTTGGTTTATAGAGGCCTCTGGTTTATAACAGGCTCTGGTTTATTACCAGCTTTGGTTTATAAAGGGCTCTGGTTTTTAAAGGGATCTGGTAAATAAAGGGCTATGGTTTATAAAGAGCTCTGTTTTATAATGGGCTCTGGTTTATAAAGGGCTTTGGTTTAAAACCGGCTTTGGTTTATAAAGGGCTCTGGTTTATAAAGGGCTCTGGTTAATAAAGAGCTCTCGTTTATAAAGGGCTTTGGTTTATAACGGCCTCTGGTTTATAATGGGCTTTGGTTTATAAAGGGAGTTGTTTTATAAAGGGCTCTGGTTTATAATAGGCTCTGGTATATGAAGGGCTTTGGTTTCTAAAGGGCTTTGGTTTTTATAGGGCTTTGGTTTATTACAGGCTCTGGTTTATAACCGGCTTTGGTTTATAACCGGCTGTGTTTTATAAAGGGCTCTGGTTTATAAATGGCTCTGGTTTATAACAGGCTCTGGTATATAAAGGGCTTTGGTTTTTAAAGGTCTTTGGTTTATAAAGGGCTCTGGTTCATAAAGGGTTCTGGTTTATAATGGGCTCTGGTTTATAAAGGGCTTTGGTTTATAACCGGATTTGGTTTATAACGTGCTCTGCTTTATAAAGGGCTCTGGTTTATAAAGAGCTTTGGTCTCTAAAGGGTATTGGTTTATAAAGGGGTCTGGTTTATAACCGGCTTTGGTTTAAAACGGGCTCTGGTTTATAACAGGCTCTGGTATATAAATGGCTTTGGTTTATAAAGGACTTTTGTTTATAACAGGCTCTGGTTTATAACGGGCTCTGGTTTATAAAGGGCTTTGGTTTATAAAGAGCTGTGGTTTATAAAGGGCTCTGGTTTTTAAAGGGCTCTGTTTTATAACGGGCTCTGATGTATAACTGGCTCTGGTATATAATCGGCTCTGGTTTATAAAGGGCTTTGGTTTATAAAGAGCTTTGGTTTCTAAAGAGTATTGGTTTATAAAGGGCTCAGGTTTATAAATGACTTTGGTTTATAAAGGGCTTTGATATTTTTTTAATGGACTATGGTTTATAACGGGCTCTGGTTCATAACAGGCTCTGGTTCATAACAGGCTTTGGGTTATAATGGTCTCTGGCTTATAAAGGGTTTTGGTTCATAAAGGCTTTGGGTTATAACGAGCTCTGGTTTATAAAGGGCTTTGCTTTATAAAGGGCTCTGGTTTTTAAAAGGATCTGGTTAATAAAGTGCTATGGTTTATAAAGAGCTCTGTTTTATAATGGCTCTGGTTTATAAAGGGCTCTGGTTTATAAAGGGCTCTGGTTAATAAAGAGCTCTAGTTTTTAAAGGGCTGTGGTTTATAACAGGCTCTGGTTTATAAAGGGCTCTGGTTTATAACAGGATCTGGTTTATAAAAGGCTCTGATTTATTACCGGCTTTGGTTTATAAAGGGCTCTGGTTTATAACGGGCTCTGGTTTATAACCGGCTTTGGTTTATAAAGGGCTCTGGTTTATAACAGGCTCTGGTATATAAAGGGCGTTGGTTTCTAAAGGGCTTTTGTTTTTAAAGGACTTTAGTTTATAAAGGGTTCTGGTTTATAAAGAGCACTGGTTTATAACGGGCTCTGGATTATCACAGGCTCTGGTTTATAAAGAGCTCTGGTTTATAACGGGCTCTGGATTATCGCAGGTTCTGGTTTATAACGGGCTTTGGTTTATAAAGGGCTCTGATTTATCACAGGCTCTGGTTTATAACCGGCTTTGGTTTATAAAGGGCTCTTGTTTATAACAGGCTCTAGTATATAAAGGGCTTTGGTTTCTAAAGGGCAGTGGGTTTTAAAAGGGCTTTGGTTTATAAAGGGCTCTGGTTCATAAAGGATTCTGGTTTTATAACGGGCTCTGGTTTATAACGGGCCAAGGTTTATAAAGGGCTCTGGTTTTTAAAAGGATCTGGTTAATAAAGTGCTATGGTTTATAAAGAGCTCTGTTTTATAATGGCTCTGGTTTATAAAGGGCTCTGGTTAATAAAGAGCTCTAGTTTTTAAAGGGCTCTGGTTTATAACAGGCTCTAGTATATAAAGGGCGTTGGTTTCTAAAGGGCTTTTGTTTTTAAAGGACTTTGGTTTATAAAGGGTTCTGGTTTATAGAGAGCTCTGGTTTATAACGGGCTCTGGATTATCACAGGCTCTGGTTTATAACTGGCTTTGGTTTATAAAGGGCTCTGATTTATCACAGGCTCTGGTTTATAACCGGCTTTGGTTTATAAAGGGCTCTGGTTTATAAAGGGCTCTTGTGATAGGATCCTCAGGCTTGCCCTCCAGAGGGCGCCGAGGATCCTCTTCTGCTCTGTGTTTTTCCTTAGGGTTGGAGTTACTGTGGGGATCTGGAGACTACCCTCTGTCTCCAGCAGAGTGCGCCGTGGGTCTTCTGGAGCTGGAACCTTCCTGCACACCTGTTGCTAATCCTCTCATCAGAAGACCTCTCCTATATAAGCTAAATTCAGACCTTGCCTCAAAGCCGCAGTGTTGATCTTAGTTGGTTAGCAACCTGAGCCTCTGTTACTGGAAGAATCTTGGTTATCTCTAATGTGAGATCAGATTCTAACTCTTCCCTGTTTCTGCCTCACAGGAATCCTGTCTCTTCGTGAAGCTCTGGATGAGCTTAACCTCCTGTCTCCTCGTGAAGCTCTCGATGAGCTTAACCTCCTGTCTCCTCGTGAAGCCCTGGAAGAGCTGCCTCACTGGTAACCTGTCTCTGGCTTGCAGCTCTGGGAGAGCTGCATCACAGGAAGCCTGTCTCTAGCCTGAAGCTCTAGGTGAGCTTAACCTGCTATCTGCCCTGGTGAGCCAACCCGAAGATTCCTACGTGGACTTTACCTAAGACTCCTATGTGGATTTACCCTGGAGGTACCTACGTGGAATCAGCTTGAAAAGTCATATGTGGTTTTTCCCCGTTGTTCCCTGCTATTAGTTGGAAGTTCAGCCAGAAGATCCCTTTTTGCTAATCCCCTGTTGATCTCTGCTGTGAGCTGGAAGCTCAAATCTAGTACTGCCCTGCTAAGTCTGAAGCTAGATGCTTAGCCTTCTCATGAACTATGCTAACCCACAGTCTCCAGTCCCAGTCAAGACTCCAGTGAACCACCCTCTGACCCATTCCAGTCCCAGCGCTTAACCGTGTATTTCTGAACTTTTATTAAACATTTTGAACTTTTTCCCTGCCTCCTCCGTGTGTGTTCTGCATCTTGGGCTAGCCTCCGTTTACCCACCATGACATCTTGTTTATAACAGGCTCTAGTATATAAAGGGCTTTGGTTTCTAAAGGGCTTTGGTTTTTAAAGGGCTTTGGTTTATAAAGGGCTCTGGTTCATAAAGGATTCTGGTTTTGTAACGGGCTCTGGTTTATAACGGGCTTTGGTTTATAAAGGGCTCTGGTTTTTAAAAGGATCTGTTTAATAAAGTGCTATGGTTTATAAAGAGCTCTGTTTTATAATGGCTCTGGTTCATAAAGGGCTCTGGTTAATAAAGAGCTCTAGTTTTTAAAGGGCTCTGGTTTATAACGGTCTCTGGTTTATAAAGGGCTCTGGTTAACAAAGAGTTCTCCCTTATAAAGGGCTCTGGTTTATTACGGGCTCTAGTTTATAAAGGGCTCTGGTTTATAACAGGCTCTGGTTTATAAAGGGCTCTGGTTTATAAAAGGCTTTTGTTTATACAGATCTCTGGTTTATAACGGGCTCTGGTTTATAACAGGCTCCGGTTTATAAAAGGTACTGGTTTATAAAGGGATCTGGTTTTGTAACGTGCTCTGGTTTATAACGGACTTTGGTTTATAAAGGGCTCTGGTTTATAACAGGATCTGGTTTATAACAGGCTCTGAGTTATTACCGGCTTTGGTTTATAGAGAGCTCTGGTTTATAAAGCGCTCTGGTTTATAACGGGCTCTTGTTTATAAAGGGTTCTGGTTTATAATGGACTTTGGTTTATAAAGGGCTTTGGTTTATAACAGGCTCTGATTTATAACCGGCTTTGGTTTATAAAGGGCTCTGGCTTATAACAGGCTCTGGTTTATAACCGGCTTTGGGTTTATAAAGAACTCTGGTTTATAACAGGCTCTGGTATATTAAGGGCGTAGGTTTCTAAAGGGCTTTGGTTTATAAGGGGCTCTGCTTTATAAAGAGCTCTGGTTTATAAAGGGCTCTGATTTATAACAGGTTCCTGTTTATAACCGGCTTTGGTTATAAAGGGCTCTGGTTTATAAAGGGCTCTTGTTTATAACAGGCTCTAGTATATAAAGGGCTTTGGTTTCTAAAGGGTTTTGGTTTTTAAAGGGCTTTGGTTTATAAAGGGCTCTGGTTCATAAAGGATTCTGGTTTTGTAACGGGCTCTGGTTTATAACGGGCTTTGGTTTATAAAGGGCTCTGGATAATAAGGAGCTCTCGTTTTTAAAGGGCTCTGGTTTATAAAGGGCTCTGGTTAATAAAGAACATTCGTTTATATAGGGCTCTGGTTTATCACGGGCTCTAGTTTATAAAGGGCTCTGGTTTATAACAGGCTCTGGTTTATAAAGGGCTCTGGTTTATGACGGGCTCTGGTTTATAAAAGGCATTTGTTTATAGAGAGCTCTGGTTTATAAAGCGCTCTGGTTTATAACGGGCTCTGGTTTATAAAGGGTTCTGGTTTATAACGGACTTTGGGTTATAAAGGGCTCGGGTTTATAACAGGCTCTGGTTTATAACCTGCTTTGGTTTATAAAGAGCTCTGGTTTATAACAGGCCCTGGTATATAAAGGGCGTTGGTTTCTAAAGGGCTCTGGTTTATAAAGAGCTCTGGTTTGTAACGGGCTATGGATTATCACAGGCTCTGGTTTATAACGGGCTTTCGTTTATAAAGGGCTTTGATTTATACCAGGTTCTGGTTTATAACCGGCTTTGGTTTATAAAGGTCACTGGTTTATAAAGGGCTCTTGTTTATAACAGGCTCTAGTATATAAAGGGTTTGGTTTTTAAAGGGATCTGGTTAATAAAGGGCTATGGTTTATAAAGAGCTCTGTTTTATAATGGGCTCTGGTTTATAAAGGGCTCTGGTTTATAAACTGCTCTGGTTCATAAAGGGCTCTGGATAATAAGGAGCTCTCGTTTTTAAAGGGCTCTGGTTTATAACGGGCTCTGGTTTATAAAGGGCTCTGGTTAATAAAGAACTCTCGTTTATATAGGGCTCTGGTTTATTACGGGCTCTAGTTTATAAAGGGCTCTGGTTTATAACAGGCTCTGGTTTATAAAGGGCTCTGGTTAATGACGGGCTCTGGTTTATAAAGGGTTCTGGTTTATAACGGACTTTGGTTTATAAAGGGCTCTGGTTTATAACAGGCTCTGATTTATAACCGGCTTTGGTTTATAAAGGGCTCTGGCTTATAACGGGCTCTGGTTTATAACCGGCTTTTATTTGTAAAGAGCTCTGGTTTATAACAGGCTCTGGTATATAAAGGGCGTTGGTTTCTAAAGGGCTTTGGTTTTTAAAGGACTTTGGTTTATAAAGGGCTCTGGTTTATAAAGAGCTCTGGTTTATAACAGGCTATGGATTATCACAGGCTCTGGTTTATAACAGGCTTTGGTTTATAAAGGGCTCTGATTTATAACAGGTTCTGGTTTATAACCGGCTTTTTTTTATAAAGGGCTCTGGTTTATAAAGGGCTCTTGTTTATAACAGGCTCTAGTATATAAAATGGCTTTGGTTTCTAAAGGGCTTTGGTTTTTAAAGGGCTTTGGTTTATAAAGGGCTCTGGTTCATAAAGGATTCTTGTTTTGTAATGGGCTCTGGTTAATAAAGGCCTCTGGTTTATAACCGGCTCTGTTTTATAACGGGCTCTGGTTTATAAAGGGCTTTGGTTTATAAAGAGCTTTGGTTTCTAAAGGGTATTTGTTTCTAAAGGGCTCTGTTTATAAAGGGATCTGGTTTTGTAACAGGCTCTGGTTTATAATGGGCTTTGGTATGTAAAGGGCTATGGTTTAAAACAGGCTCTGGTTTATAACAGGCTCTGGTTTATAACGGGCTCTGGTTTATAAAGGGCTTTGGTTTATAAAGGGCTCTAGGTCTTAAAGGGTTCTGGTTTATAACAGGCTCTGGTTTAAAAAGGGCTATGGTTTATAAAGAGCTCTGGTTTATAATGGGCCCTGGTTTATAAAGGCCTCTGGTTTATAACAGGCTCTGGTTTATTACCAACTTTGGTTTATAAAGGGCTCTGGTTTATAAATGGCTCTGGTTTATAACCGGCTTTGGTTTGTAAAGGGCTCTGGTTTATAACAGGCTCTGGTTTATTACGGGCTTTGGTTTATAAAGGGCTCTAGTTTATGACGGGCTCTGGTTTATAACGGGCTCTGGTTTATAAAGGGCTTTGGTTTTTAAAGAGCTTTGGTTTCTAAAGGGTATTGGTTTAATAAAGGGCTCTGGTTTATAACAGGCTTTGGTTTATAAAGGGCTCTGGTTTATACCAGGCTCTGGTTTATAAAAGGCTGTGGTTTATGAAGGGCTTTGGTTTATAATGAGCTTTGGTTTATAAAGGTCTCTGGTTTATAACAGGCTCTGGTTTATTACCAGCTTTGGTTTATAAAGGGCTCTGGTTTTTAAAGGGATCTGGTAAATAAAGGGCTATAGTTTATAAAGAGCTCTGTTTTATAATGGGCTCTGGTTTATAAAGGGCTTTGGTTTAAAACCGGCTTTGGTTTATAAAGGGCTCTGGTTTATAAAGGGCTCTGGTTAATAAAGAGCTCTCGTTTATAAAGGGCTTTGGTTTATAACGGCCTCTGGTTTATAATGGGCTTTGGTTTATAAAGGGCGTTGTTTTATAAAGGGCTCTTTTTTTTAAAGGGATCTGGTTTATAACCGGCTTTGGTTTATAAATGGCTCTGGTTTATAATAGGCTCTGGTATATGAAGGGATTTGGTTTCTAAAGGGCTTTGGTTTTTATAGGGCTTTGGTTTTTAACGGGCTCTGGTTTATTACAGGCTCTGGTTTATCACCGGCTTTGGTTTATAACCGGCTGTGTTTTATAAAGGGCTCTGGTTTATAAATGGCTCTGGTTTATAACAGGCTCTTTTATATAACGGGCTTTGGTTGTTAAAGGTCTTTGGTTTATAAAGGGCTCTGGTTCATAAAGGGTTCTGGTTTATAATGGGCTCTGGTTTATAAAGGGCTTTGGTTTATAACCGGCTTTGGTTTATAACGTGCTCTGCTTTATAAAGGGCTCTGGTTTATAAAGAGCTTTGGTCTCTAAAGGGTATTGGTTTATAAAGGGCCATGGTTTATAAAGGGCTCTGGTTTTTAAAGGGCTCTGTTTTATAACGGGCTCTGATGTATAACCGGCTCTGGTATATAATCGGCTCTGGTTTATAAAGGGCTTTGGTTTATAAAGAGCTTTGGTTTCTAAAGAATATTGGTTTATAAAGGGCTCAGGTTTATAAATGACTTTGGTTTATAAAGGGCTTTGATATTTTTTTAATGGACTATGGTTTATAACGGGCTCTGGTTTATAACAGGCTCTGGTTTATAACCGGCTGTGGTTTATAAAGGACTCTGGTTTATAAAGGGCTCTGGTTTATAACAGGCTCTGGTTTATTACGGGCTTTGGTTTATAAAGGGCTCTAGTTTATGACGGGCTCTGGTTTATAACGGGCTCTGGTTTATAAAGGGCTTTGGTTTTTAAAGAGCTTTGGTTTCTAAAGGGTATTGGTTTAATAAAGGACTCTGGTTTATAACAGGCTTTGGTTTATAAATGGCTCTGGTTTATAACAGGCTCTGGTTTATAAAAGGCTGTGGTTTATGAAGGACCTTGGTTTATACAGAGCTTTGGTCTATAAAGGGTAATGGTTTATAAAGGGCTCTGGTTTATAACAGGCTCTGGTTTACAAAGGGCTATGGTTCATAAAGAGCTCTGGTTTATAATGGCCCCTGGTTTATAATGAGCTTTGGTTTATAAAGGCCTCTGGTTTATAACAGGCTCTGGTTTATTACCAGCTTTGGTTTATAAAGGGCTCTGGTTTTTAAAGGGATCTGGTAAATAAAGGGCTATGGTTTATAAAGAGCTCTGTTTTATAATGGGCTCTGGTTTATAAAGGGCTCTGGTTAATAAAGAGCTCTCGTTTATAAAGGGCTTTGGTTTGTAACGGCCTCTGGTTTATAATGGGCTTTGGTTTATAAAGGGCGTTGTTTTATAAAGGGCTCTTGTTTTTAAAGGGATCTGGTTTATAACCGGTTTTGGTTTATAAATGGCTCTGGTTTATAATAGGCTCTGGTATATGAAGGGCTTTGGTTTCTAAAGGGCTTTGGTTTTTATAGGGCTTTGGTTTATAACGGGCTCTGGTTTATTACAGGCTCTGGTTTATAACCGGCTTTGGTTTATAACCGGCTGTGTTTTATAAAGGGCTCTGGTTTATAAATGGCTCTGGTTTATAACAGGCTCTGGTATATAAAGGGCTTTGGTTTTTAAAGGTTTTTGGTTTATAAAGGGCTCTGTTTCATAAAGGGTTCTGGTTTATAATGGGCTCTGGTTTATAAAGGGCTTTGGTTTATAACCGGCTTTGGTTTATAACGTGCTCTGCTTTATAAAGGGCTCTGGTTTATAAAGAGCTTTGGTCTCTAAAGGGTATTGGTTTATAAAGGGGTCTGGTTTATAACCGGCTTTGGTTTAAAACGGGCTCTGGTTTATAACAGGCTCTGGTATATAAATGGCTTTGGTTTATAAAGGACTTTGGTTTATAACAGGCTCTGGTTTATAACGGGCTCTGGTTTATAAAGGGCTTTGGTTTATAAAGAGCTTTGGTTTCTAAAGGGTATTGGTTTATAAAGGGCCATGGTTTATAAAGGGCTCTGGTTTTTAAAGGGCTCTGTTTTATAACGGGCTCTGATGTATAACCGGCTCTGGTATATAATCGGCTCTGGTTTATAAAGAGCTTTGGTTTATAAAGAGCTTTGGTTTCTAAAGAGTATTGGTTTATAAAGGGCTCAGGTTTATAAATGACTTTGGTTTATAAAGGGCTTTGATATTTTTTAATGGACTATGGTTTAAAACGAGCTCTGGTTCATAACAGGCTCTGGTTCATAACAGGCTTTGGGTTATAATGGGCTCTGGCTTATAAAGGGTTTTGGTTCATAAAGGCTTTGGGTTATAACGAGCTCTGGTTTATAAAGGGCTTTGCTTTATAAAGGGCTCTGGTTTTTAAAAGGATCTGGTTAATAAAGTGCTATGGTTTATAAAGAGCTCTGTTTTATAATGGCTCTGGTTTATAAAGGGCTCTGGTTTATAAAGGGCTCTGGTTAATAAAGAGCTCTAGTTTTTAAAGGGCTGTGGTTTATAACGGGCTCTGGTTTATAAAGGGCTCTGGTTTATAAAGGGCTCTGGTTTATAACAGGATCTGGTTTATAAAAGGCTCTGATTTATTACCGGCTTTGGTTTATAAAGGGCTCTGGTTTATAACGGGCTCTGGTTTATAACCGGCTTTGGTTTAAAAAGGGCTATGGTTTATAACAGGCTCTGGTATATAAAGGGCATTGGTTTCTAAAGGGCTTTTGTTTTTAAAGGACTTTGGTTTATAAAGGGTTCTGGATTATCACAGGCTCTGGTTTATAAAGAGCTCTGGTTTATAACGGGCTCTGGATTATCGCAGGCTCTGGTTTATAACGGGCTTTGGTTTATAAAGGGCTCTGATTTATCACAGGCTCTGGTTTATAACCGGCTTTGGTTTATAAAGGGCTCTTGTTTATAACAGGCTCTAGTATATAAAGGGCTTTGTTTCTAAAGGGCTTTGGGTTTTAAAAGGGCTTTGGTTTATAAAGGGCTCTGGTTCATAAAGGATTCTGGTTTTGTAACGGGCTCTGGTTTATAACGGGCTTTGGTTTATAAAGGGCTCTGGTTTTTAAAAGGATCTGGTTAATAAAGTGCTATGGTTTATAAAGAGCTCTGTTTGATAATGGCTCTGGTTTATAAAGGGCTCTGGTTTATAAAGGGCTCTGGTTAATAAAGAGCTCTAGTTTTTAAAGGGCTCTGGTTTATAACGGGCTCTGGTTTATAAAGGGCTCTGGTTAATAAAGAGCTCTCGTTTATAAAGGGCTCTGGTTTATAACGGGCTCTAGTTTATAAAGGGCTCTGGTTTATAACAGGCTCTGGTTTATAAAGGGCTTTGGTTTATAAAGGGATCTGGTTTTGTAACCTGCTCTGGTTTATAACGGACTTTGGTTTATAAAGGGCTCTGGTTTATAACAGGATCTGGTTTGTAACAGGCTCTGATTTATTACCGGCTTTGGTTTATAGAGAGCTCTGGTTTATAAAGCGCTCTGGTTTATAACGGGCTCTGGTTTCTAAAGGGTTCTGGTTTATAGTGGACTTTGGTTTATAAAGGGCTCTGGTTTATAACAGGCTCTGATTTATAACCAGCTTTGGTTTATAAAGGGCTCTGGCTTATAACGGGCTCTGGTTTATAACCGGCTTTGGGTTTATAATGAGCTCTGGTTTATAACAGGCTCTGGTATATAAAGGGCATTGGTTTCTAAAGGGCTTTGGTTTTTAAAGGACTTTGGTTTATAAAGGGCTCTGGTTTATAAAGAGCTCTGGTTTATAACGGACTATGGATTATCACAGGCTCTGGTTTATAACGGGCTTTGGTTTATAAAGGGCTCTGATTTATAAAGGGCTCTTGTTTATAACAGGCTCTAGTATATAAAGGGCTTTGGTTTATAAAGGGCTCTGGTTCATAAAGGATTCTGGTTTTGTAACGGGCTCTGGTTTATAACGGGCTTTGGTTTATAAAGGGCTCTGGATAATAAGGAGCTCTCGTTTTTAAAGGGCTCTGGTTTATAAAGGGCTCTGGTTAATAAAGAACTTTTGTTTATATAGGGCTCTGGTTTATTATGGGCTCTAGTTTATAAAGGGCTCTGGTTTATAACAGGCTCTGGTTTATAAAGGGCTCTGGTTTATGACTGGCTCTGGTTTATAAAAGGCATTTGTTTATAGAGAGCTCTGGTTTTTAAAGCGCTCTGGTTTATAACGGGCTCTGGTTTATAAAGGGTTCTGGTTTATAACGGACTTTGGTTTATAAAGGGCTCGGGTTTATAACAGGCTCTGGTTTTTAACCGGCTTTGGTTTATAAAGAGCTCTGGTTTATAACAAGCTCTGGT
Source organism: Cyprinodon diabolis (assembly GCA_030533445.1). NCBI lineage: Eukaryota > Metazoa > Chordata > Actinopteri > Cyprinodontiformes > Cyprinodontidae > Cyprinodon > Cyprinodon diabolis. Next base: position 640,995 of record JARPUW010000076.1, on the reverse strand, counting down.
ATATAAAGGGCGTTGGTTTCTAAAGGGCTTTGGTTTTTAAAGGACTTTGGTTTATAAAGGGCTCTGGTTTATAAAGACCTCTGGTTTGTAACGGGCTATGGATTATCACAGGCTCTGGTTTATAACGGGCTTTCGTTTATAAAGGGCTTTGATTTATAACAGGTTCTGGTTTATAACCGGCTTTGGTTTATAAAGGTCACTGGTTTATAAAGGGCTTTGGTTTCTAAAGGGCTTTGGTTTTTAAAGGGATCTGGTAAATAAAGGGCTATGGTTTATAAAGAGCTCTGTTTTATAATGGGCTCTGGTTTATAAAGGGCTCTGGTTTATAAACTGCTCTGGTTTATAAAGGGCTCTGGATAATAACGAGCTCTCGTTTTTAAAGGGCTCTGGTTTATAACGGGCTCTGGTTTATAAAGGGCTCTGGTTAATAAAGAACTCTCGTTTATATAGGGCTCTGATTTATTACGGGCTCTAGTTTATAAAGGGCTCTGGTTTATAACAGGCTCTGGTTTATAAAGGGCTCTGGTTTATGACGGGCTCTGATTTATAACCGGCTTTTATTTATAAAGAGCTCTGGTTTATAACAGGCTCTGGTATATAAAGGGCGTTGGTTTCTAAAGGGCTTTGGTTTTTAAAGGACTTTGGTTTATAAAGGGCTCTGGTTTATAAAGAGCTCTGGTTTATAACGGGCTATGGATTATCACAGGCTCTTGTTTATAACGGGCTTTGGTTTATAAAGGGCTCTGATTTATAACAGGTTCTGGTTTATAACCGGCTTTGGTTTATAAAGGGCTCTGGTTTATAAAGGGCTCTTGTTTATAACATGCTCTAGTATATAAAATGGCTTTGGTTTATAAAGGGCTCTGGTTCATAAAGGATTCTTGTTTTGTAATGGGCTCTGGTTCATAAAGGGCTCTGGTTTACAACCGGCTCTGTTTTATAACGGGCTCTGGTTTATAAAGGGCTTTGGTTTATTAAGAGCTTTGGTTTCTAAAGGGTATTGGTTTCTGAATGGCTCTATTTATAAAGATCTCTAGTTTTGTAACGGGCTCTGGTTTACAATGGGCTTTGGTATATAGAGGGCTATGGTTTAAAACAGGCTCTGGTTTATAACGGGCTCTGGTTTATAAAGGGCTTTGGTTTATAAAGGGCTCTGGGTCTTAAAGTGTTCTGGTTTATAACAGGCTCTGGTTTAAAAAGGGCTATGGTTCATAAAGAGCTGTGGTTTATAATGGGCCCTGGTTTATAATGGGCTTTGGTTTATAATGGGCCCTGGTTTATAATGGGCTTTGGTTTATAAAGGCCTCTGGTTTATAACAGGCTCTGGTTTATTACCAGCTTTGGTTTATAAAGGGCTCTGGTTTATAACTGGCTCTGGTTTATAACCGGCTTTAGTTTGTAAAGGGCTCTGGTTTATAACAGGCTCTGGTTTATAACCGGCTCTGCTTTATAAAGGGCTCTGGTTTATAAAGGGCTCTGGTATATAACAGGCTCTGGTTTATTACGGGCTTTGGTTTATAAAGGTCTCTGGTTTATGACGGGCTCTGGTTTATAACGGGCTCTGGTTTATAAAGGGCGTTGGTTTCTAAAGGGCTTTGGTTTTTAAAGGACTTTGGTTTATAAAGGGCTCTGGTTTATAAAGACCTCTGGTTTGTAACGGGCTATGGATTATCACAGGCTCTGGTTTATAACGGGCTTTCGTTTATAAAGGGCTTTGATTTATAACAGGTTCTGGTTTATAACCGGCTTTGGTTTATAAAGGTCACTGGTTTATAAAGGGCTCTTGTTTCTAACAGGCTCTAGTATATAAAGGGCTTTGGTTTCTAAAGGGCTTTGGTTTTTAAAGGGATCTGGTAAATAAAGGGCTATGGTTTATAAAGAGCTCTGTTTTATAATGGGCTCTGGTTTATAAACTGCTCTGGTTTATAAAGGGCTCTGGATAATAAGGAGCTCTCGTTTTTAAAGGGCTCTGGTTTATAACGGGCTCTGGTTTATAAAGGGCTCTGGTTAATAAAGAACTCTCGTTTATATAGGGCTCTGATTTATTACGGGCTCTAGTTTATAAAGGGCTCTGGTTTATAACAGGCTCTGGTTTATTAAGAGCTCTGGTTTATAACAGGCTCTGTTATATAAAGGGCGTTGGTTTCTAAAGGGCTTTGGTTTTTAAAGGACTTTGGTTTATAAAGGGCTCTGGTTTATAAAGAGCTCTGGTTTATAACGGGCTATGGATTATCACAGGCTCTGGTTTATAACGGGCTTTGGTTTATAAAGGGCTCTGATTTATAACAGGTTCTGGTTTATAACCGGCTTTGGTTTATAAAGGGCTCTGGTTTATAAAGGGCTCTTGTTTATAACAGGCTCTAGTATATAAAATGGCTTTGGTTTATAAAGGGCTCTGGTTCATAAAGGATTCTTGTTTTGTAATGGGCTCTGGTTCATAAAGGGCTCTGGTTTACAACCGGCTCTGTTTTATAACGGGCTCTGGTTTATAAAGGGCTTTGGTTTATTAAGAGCTTTGGTTTCTAAAGGGTATTGGTTTCTGAATGGCTCTGTTTATAAAGGCCTCTGGTTTTGTAACGGGCTCTGGTTTATAATGGGCTTTGGTATATAGAGGGCTATGGTTTAAAACAGGCTCTGGTTTATAACGGGCTCTGGTTTATAAAGGGCTTTGGTTTACAAAGGGCTCTGGGTCTTAAAGGGTTCTGGTTTATAACAGGCTCTGGTTTAAAAAGGGCTATGGTTCATAAAGAGCTCTGGTTTATAATGGGCCCTGGTTTATAATGGGCTTTGGTTTATAATGGGCCCTGGTTTATAATGGGCTTTGGTTTATAAAGGCCTCTGGTTTATAACAGGCTCTGGTTTATTACCAGCTTTGGTTTATAAAGGGCTCTGGTTTATAACTGGCTCTGGTTTATAACCGGCTTTAGTTTGTAAAGGGCTCTGGTTTATAACAGGCTCTGGTTTATAACCGGCTCTGCTTTATAAAGGGCTCTGGTTTATAAAGGGCTCTGGTATATAACAGGCTCTGGTTTATTACGGGCTTTGGTTTATAAAGGTCTCTGGTTTATGACGGGCTCTGGTTTATAACGGGCTCTGGTTTATAAAGGGCTTTGGTTTTTAAAGAGCTTTGGTTTCTAAAGGGTATTGGTTTAATAAAGGGCTCTGGTTTATAACAGGCTTTTGTTTATAAAGGGCTCTGGTTTATAACAGGCTCTGGTTTATAAAAGGCTCTGGTTTATGAAGGGCTTTGGTTTATAAAGAGCTTTGTTTTATAAAGGGTAATGGTTTATAAAGGCCTCTGGTTTATAACAGGCTCTGGTTTACAAAGGGCTATGGTTCATAAAGAGCTCTGGTTTATAATGGCCCCTGGTTTATAATGGGCTTTGGTTTATAAAGGCCTCTGGTTTATAACAGGCTCTGGTTTATTACCAGCTTTGGTTTATAAAGGGCTCTGGTTTTTAAAGGGATCTGGTTAATAAAGGGCTATGGTTTATAAAGAGCTCTGTTTTATAATGGGCTCTGGTTTATAAGGGGCTTTGGTTTAAAACCGGCTTTGGTTTATAAAGGGCTCTGGTTTATAAAGGGCTCTGGTTAATAAAGAGCTCTCGTTTATAAAGGGCTTTGGTTTATAAAGGGCGTTGTTTTATAAAGGGCTCTTGTTTTTAAAGGGATCTGGTTTATAACCGGCTTTGGTTTATAAATGGCTCTGGATTATAATAGGCTCTGGTATATGATGGGCTTTGGTTTCTATAGGCTTTGGTTTTTATAGGGCTTTGGTTTATAACGGGCTCTGGTTTATTACAGGCTCTGGTTTATAACCGGATTTGGTTTATAACCGGCTGTGTTTTATAAGGGGCTCTGGTTTATAAATGGCTCTGGTTTATAACAGGCTCTGGTATATAAAGGGCTTTGGTTTTTAAAGGTCTTTGGTTTATAAAGGGCTCTGGTTCATAAAGGGTTCTGGTTTATAATGGGCTCTGGTTTATAAAGGGCTTTGGTTTATAACCGGCTCTGGTTTATAACGTGCTCTGGTTTATAAAGGGCTCTGGTTTATAAAGAGCTTTGGTCTCTAAAGGGTATTGGTTTATAAAGGGGTCTGGTTTATAACCGGCTTTGGTTTATAAAGGGCTCTGGTTTAAAACGGGCTCTGGTTTATAACAGTCTCTGGTATATAAATGGCTTTGGTTTATAAAGGACTTTGGTTTATAACGGGCTCTGGTTTATAACGGGCTCTGGTTTATAAAGGGCTTTGGTTTATAAAGAGCTTTGGTTTCTAAAGGGTATTGGTTTATAAAGGGCCATGGTTTATAAAGGGCTCTGGTTTTTAAAGGGCTCTGTTTTATAACGGGCTCTTAATTATAACCGGCTCTGGTATATAATCGGCTCTGGTTTATAAAGGGCTTTGGTTTATAAAGAGCTTTGGTTTCTAAAGAGTATTGGTTTATAAAGGGCTCAGGTTTATAAATGACTTTGGTTTATAAAGGGCTTTGATATTTTTTTAATGGACTATGGTTTATAACGGGCTCTGGTTCATAACAGGCTTTGGGTTATAATGGGCTCTGGCTTATAAAGGGTTTTGGTTTATAAAGGCTTTGGGTTATAACGAGCTCTGGTTTATAAAGGGCTTTGCTTTATAAAGGGCTCTGGTTTTTAAAAGGATCTGGTTAATAAAGTGCTATGGTTTATAAAGAGCTCTGTTTTATAATGGCTCTGGTATATAAAGGGCTCTGGTTTATAAAGGGCTCTGGTTAATAAAGAGCTCTAGTTTTTAAATGGCTCTGGTTTATAACGGGCTCTGGTTTATAAAGGGCTCTGGTTAATAAAGAGCTCTCATTCATAAAGGGCTCTGGTTTATTACGGGCTCTAGTTTATAAAGGGCTCTGGTTTATAATGGGCTCTGGTTTATAAGGGGCTTTGGTTTAAAACCGGCTTTGGTTTATAAAGGGCTCTGGTTTATAAAGGGCTCTGGTTAATAAAGAGCTCTCGTTTATAAAGGGCTTTGGTTTATAAAGGGCGTTGTTTTATAAAGGGCTCTTGTTTTTAAAGGGATCTGGTTTATAACCGGCTTTGGTTTATAAATGGCTCTGGTTTATAATAGGCTCTGGTATATGATGAGCTTTGGTTTCTATAGGCTTTGGTATTTATAGGGCTTTGGTTTATAACGGGCTCTGGTTTATTACAGGCTCTGGTTTATAACCGGCTTTGGTTTATAACCGGCTGTGTTTTATAAAGGGCTCTGGTTTATAACAGGCTCTGGTATATAAAGGGCTTTGGTTTTTAAAGGTCTTTGGTTTATAAAGGGCTCTGGTTCATAAAGGGTTCTGGTTTATAATGGTCTCTGGTTTATAAAGGGCTTTGGTTTATAACCGGCTCTGGTTTATAACGTGCTCTGGTTTATAAAGGGCTCTGGTTTATAAAGAGCTTTGGTCTCTAAAGGGTATTGGTTTATAAAGGGGTCTGGTTTATAACCGGCTTTGGTTTATAAAGGGCTCTGGTTTAAAACGGGCTCTGGTTTATAACAGGCTCTGGTATATAAATGGCTTTGGTTTATAAAGGACTTTGGTTTATAACGGGCTCTGGTTTATAACGGGCTCTGGTTTATAAAGGGCTTTGGTTTATAAAGAGCTTTGGTTTCTAAAGGGTATTGGTTTATAAAGGGCCATGGTTTATAAAGGGCTCTGGTTTTTAAAGGGCTCTGTTTTATAACGGGCTCTTAATTATAACCGGCTCTGGTATATAATCGGCTCTGGTTTATAAAGGGCTTTGGTTTATAAAGAGCTTTGGTTTCTAAAGAGTATTGGTTTATAAAGGGCTCAGGTTTATAAATGACTTTGGTTTATAAAGGGCTTTGATATTTTTTTAATGGACTATGGTTTATAACGGGCTCTGGTTCATAACAGGCTTTGGGTTATAATGGGCTCTGGCTTATAAAGGGTTTTGGTTTATAAAGGCTTTGGGTTATAACGAGCTCTGGTTTATAAAGGGCTTTGCTTTATAAAGGGCTCTGGTTTTTAAAAGGATCTGGTTAATAAAGTGCTATGGTTTATAAAGAGCTCTGTTTTATAATGGCTCTGGTTTATAAAGGGCTCTAGTTTTTAAATGGCTCTGGTTTATAACGGGTTCTGGTTTATAAAGGGCTCTGGTTAATAAAGAGCTCTCATTCATAAAGGGCTCTGGTTTATTACGGGCTCTAGTTTATAAAGGGCTCTGGTTTATAAAAGGCTCTGGTTTATAAAGGGCTCTGGTTTATAAAAGGCTTTTGTTTATACAGAGCTCTGGTTTATAACGAGCTCTGGTTTATAAAGGGTTCTGGTTTATTAAGGGATCTGGTTTTGTAACGTGCTCTGGTTTATAAAGGACTTTGGTTTATAAAGGGCTCTGGTTTATAACAGGATCTGGTTTATAACAGGCTCTGATTTATTACCGGCTTTGGTTTATAAAGTGCTCTGGTTTATAACGGGCTCTGGTTTATAACCGGCTTTGGTTTTTAAAGGGCTCTGATTTATCACAGGCTCTGGTTTATAACCGGCTTTGGTTTATAAAGGGCTCTGGTTTATAAAGGGGCTCTTGTTTATAACAGGCTCTAGTATATAAAGGGCTTTGGTTTCTAAAGGGCTTTGGTTTTTAAAGGGCTTTGGTTTATAAAGAGCTCTGGTTCATAAAGGATTCTGGTTTTGTAACGGGCTCTGGTTTATAACGGGCTTTGGTTTATAAAGGGCTCTGGTTTTTAAAAGGATCTGGTTAATAAATTGCTATGGTTTATAAAGAGCTCTGTTTTATAATGGCTCTGGTTTATAAAGGGCTCTGGTTAATAAAGAGCTCTAGTTTTTAAAGGGCTCTGGTTTATAACGGGCTCTGGTTTATAAAGGGCTCTGGTTAATAAAGAGCTCTCGTTTATAAAGGGCTCTGGTTTATTACGGGCTCTGGTTTATAAAGGGCTCTGGTTTATAAAAGGCTTTTGTTTATACAGAGTTCTGGTTTATAACGGGCTCTGGTTTATAACGGGCTCGGGTTTATAACAGGCTCTGATTTATTACCGGCTTTGGTTTATAAAGGGATCTGGTTTTGTAACGTGCTCTGGTTTATAACGGACTTTGATTGATAAAGGGCTCTGGTTTATAACAGGATCTGGTTTAAAAAAGGCTCTGATTTATTACCGGCTTTGGTTTATAAAGGGCTCTGGTTTATAACATGCTCTGGTATATAAAGGGCGTTGGTTTCTAAAGGGCTTTTGTTTTTAAAGGACTTTGGTTTATAAAGGGTTCTGGTTTATAAAGAGCTCTGGTTTATAACGGGCTCTGGATTATCACAGGCTCTGGTTTATAACAGGCTTTGGTTTATAAAGGGCTCTGGTTCATAAAGGATTCTGGTTTTGTAACGGGCTCTGGTTTATAACGGGATTTGGTTTATAAAGGGCTCTGGTTTTTAATGGGCTCTGGTTCATAAAGGGCTTGGCTTATAAACGGCTCTGTTTTTTGACGGGCTCTGGTTTATAAAGGGCTTTGGTTTATAAAGAGCTTTGGTTACTAAAGGGTATTTGTTTATAAAGGGCTCTGGTTTTGTAACGGGCTCTGGTTTATAATGGGCTTTGGTTTATAAAGGGCTATGGTTTATAACAGCCTCTGTTATAAAACTTTATATTGTTAGTTTTCAGCTCTAGATGATTGCCAGAAAAAGATCATGGCTGTATCATTAATGGTTTGTCTGTTACAACTCCAGAGGCCAAAATGGCATTATCTCACTGTGAAAAGAGCGTTTTGGCCTCAATCTTCTGCTTTGAAGCTTGGAACCAAAAACATCTGCTCAAATCTACTTAATATTGTTAGTTTTCAGCTCTACATGATTGCCAGAAAAGATCATGGCTGTGTCATTAATGGTTTGTCTGTTACAACTCCAGAGGCCAAAATGGCCTTATCTCACTGTGAAAAGAGCGTTTTGGCCTCAACTTCTGATTTGAAGCTTGGAACCAAAAACATCTGCTCAAATCTACTTTATACTGTTAGTTTTAAGCTCTAGATGGTTGCCAGAAAAGATCATGGCTGTATCATTAATGGTTTGTCTGTTACAACTCCAGAGGCCAAAATGGCATTATCTCACTATGAAAAGAGCGTTTTGGCCTCAACCTTCTGATTTGAAGCTTGGAACGAAAGACATCTGCTCAAATCTACTTTATATTGTTCGTTTTCAGCTCTAGATGATTGCCAGAAAAGATCATGGCTGTATCATTAATGGTTTGTCTGTTACAACTCCAGAGGCCAAAATGGCATTATCTCACTGTGAAAAGAGCGTTTTGGCCTCAACCTTCTGATTTGAAGCTTGGAACCAAAAACATCTGCTCAAATCTACTTTATATTGTTAGTTTTCAGCTCTAGATGATTGCCAGAAAAGATCATGGCTGTATCATTAATGGTTTGTCTGTTACAACTCCAGAGGCCAAAATGGCATTATCTCACTGTGAAAAGAGCGTTTTGGCCTCAACCTTTTGATTTGAAGCTTGGAACCAAAAACATCTGCTCAAATCTACTTTATATTGTTAGTTTTCAGCTCTAGATGATTGCCAGAAAAGATCATGGCTGTATCATTAATGGTTTGTCTGTTACAACTCCAGAGGCCAAAATGGCATTATCTCACATTGAAAAGAGCGTTTTGGCCTCAACTTCTGATTTGAAGCTTGGAACCAAAAACATCTGCTCAAATCTACTTTATATTGTTAGTTTTCAGCTCTAGATGATTGCCTGGAAAGATCATGGCTGTATCATTAATGATTTGTCTGTTACAACTCCAGAGGCCAAAATGGCATTATCTCACTGTGAAAAGAGCGTTTTGGTCTCAACCTTCTGATTTGAAGCTTGGAACCAAAAATATCTGCTCAAATCTACTTTATGTTGATAGTTTTTAGCTCTAGATGATTGCCAGAAAAGATCATGGCTGTATCATTAATGGTTTGTCTGTTACAACCCCAGAGGCCAAAATGGCATTATCTCACTGTAAAAAGAGCGTTTTGGCCTCAACTTCTAATTTGAAGCTTGGAACCAAAAACATCTGCTTAAATCTACTTTATATTGTTAGTTTTCAGCTCTAGGTGATTGCCAGAAAAGATCATGGCTGTATCATTAATGGTTTGTCTGTTACAACTCCAGAGGCCAAAATGGCATTATCTCACTGTGAAAAGAGCATTTTGGCCTCAACCTTCTGATTTGAAGCTTGGAACCAAAAACATCTGCTCAAATCTACTTTATATTGTTAGTTTTCAGCTCTAGATGATTGCCTTAAAAGATCATGGCTGTATCATTAATGGTTTGTCTGTTACAACTCCAGAGGCCAAAATGGCATTATCTCACTGTGAAAAGAGCGTTTTAGCCTCAACCTTCTGATTTGAAGCTTGGAACGAAAGACATCTGCTCAAATCTACTTTATATTGTTCATTTTCAGCTCTAGATGATTGCCAGAAAAGATCATGGCTGTATTATTAATGGTTTATCTGTTACAACTCCAGAGGCCAAAATGGCATTATCTCACTGTGAAAAGAGCGTTTTGGCCTCAACCTTCTGATTTGAAGCTTGGAACCAAAAACATCTGCTCAAATTTACTTTATATTGTTAGTTTTCAGCTCTAGATGATTGCCAGAAAAGATCATGGCTGTATCATTAATGGTTTGTCTGTTACAACTCCAGAGTCCAAAATGGCATTATCTCACTGTGAAAAGAGCGTTTTGGCCTCAACCTTTTGATTTGAAGCTTGGAACCAAAAACATCTGCTCAAATCTACTTTATATTGTTAGTTTTCAGCTCTAGATGATTGCCAGAAAAGATCATGGCTGTATCATTAATGATTTGTCTGTTACAACTCCAGAGGCCAAAATGGCATTATCTCACATTGAAAAGAGCGTTTTGGCCTCAACTTCTGATTTGAAGCTTGGAACCAAAAACATCTTCTCAAATCTACTTTATGTTGATAGTTTTCAGCTCTAGATGATTGCCAGAAAAGATCATGGCTGTATCATTAATGGTTTGTCTGTTACAACTCCAGAGGCCAAAATGGCATTATCTCAATGTAAAAAGAGCGTTTTGGCCTCAACTTCTGATTTGAAGCTTGGAACCAAAAACATCTGCTCAAATCTACTTTATATTGTTAGTTTTCAGCTCTAGGTGATTGCCAGAAAAGATCATGGCTGTATCATTAATGGTTTGTCTGTTACAATTCCAGAGGCCAAAATGGCATTATCTCACTGTGAAAAGAGCGTTTTGGCCTCAACCTTCTGATTTGAAGCTTGGAACCAAAAACATCTGCTCAAATCTACTTTATATTGTTAGTTTTCAGCTCTAGATGATTGCCTTAAAAGATCATGGCTGTATCATTAATGGTTTGTCTGTTACAACTCCAGAGGCCAAAATGGCCTTATCTCACTGTGAAAAGAGCGTTTTGGCCTCAACTTCTGATTTGAAGCTTGGAACCAAAAACATCTGCTCAAATCTACTTTATATTGTTCGTTTTCAGCTCTAGATGATTGCCAGAAAAGATCATGGCTGTATCATTAATGGTTTGTCTGTTACAACCCCAGAGGCCAAAATGGCATTATCTCACTGTAAAAAGAGCGTTTTGGCCTCAACTTCTGATTTGAAGCTTGGAACCAAAAACATCTGCTTAAATCTACTTTATATTGTTAGTTTTCAGCTCTAGGTGATTGCCAGAAAAGATCATGGCTGTATCATTAATGGTTTGTCTGTTACAACTCCAGAGGCCAAAATGGCATTATCTCACTGTGAAAAGAGCGTTTTGGCCTCAACCTTCTGATTTGAAGCTTGGAACCAAAAACATCTGCTCAAATCTACTTTATATTGTTAGTTTTCAGCTCTAGATGATTGCCTTAAAAGATCATGGCTGTATCATTAATGGTTTGTCTGTTACAACTCCAGAGGCCAAAATGGCATTATCTCACTGTGAAAAGAGCGTTTTAGCCTCAACCTTCTGATTTGAAGCTTGGAACGAAAGACATCTGCTCAAATCTACTTTATATTGTTCGTTTTCAGCTCTAGATGATTGCCAGAAAAGATCATGGCTGTATCATTAATGGTTTGTCTGTTACAACTCCAGAGGCCAAAATGGCATTATCTCACTGTGAAAAGAGCGTTTTGGCCTCAACCTTCTGATTTGAAGCTTGGAACCAAAAACATCTGCTCAAATCTACTTTATATTGTTAGTTTTCAGCTCTAGATGATTGCCAGAAAAGATCATGGCTGTATCATTAATGGTTTGTCTGTTACAACTCCAGAGGCCAAAATGGCATTATCTCACTGTGAAAAGAGCGTTTTGGCCTCAACCTTCTGATATGAAGCTTGGAACCAAAAACATCTGCTCAAATCTACTTTATATTGTTAGTTTTCAGCTCTAGATGATTGCCAGAAAAGATCATGGCTGTATCATTAATGGTTTGTCTGTTACAACTCCAGAGGCCAAAATGGCATTATCTCACATTGAAAAGAGCGTTTTGGCCTCAACTTCTGATTTGAAGCTTGGAACCAAAAACATCTGCTCAAATCTACTTTATATTGTTAGTTTTCAGCTCTAGATGATTGCCTGGAAAGATCATGGCTGTATCATTAATGATTTGTCTGTTACAACTCCAGAGGCCAAAATGGCATTATCTCACATTGAAAAGAGCGTTTTGGCCTCAACTTCTGATTTGAAGCTTGGAACCAAAAACATTTGCTCAAATCTACTTTATGTTGATAGTTTTCAGCTCTAGATGATTGCCAGAAAAGATCATGGCTGTATCATTAATGGTTTGTCTGTTACAACTCCAGAGGCCAAAATGGCATTATCTCACTGTGAAAAGAGCGTTTTGGCCTCAACCTTCTGATTTGAAGCTTGGAACCAAAAACATCTGCTCAAATCTACTTTATATTGTTATTTTTCAGCTCTAGATGATTGCCTTAAAAGATCATGGCTGTATCATTAATGGTTTGTCTGTTACAACTCCAGGGGCCAAAATGGCCTTATCTCACTGTGAAAAGAGCGTTTTGGCCTCAACTTCTGATTTGAAGCTTGGAACCAAAAACATCTGCTCAAATCTACTTTATATTGTTCGTTTTCAGCTCTAGATGATTGCCAGAAAAGATCATGGCTGTATCATTAATGGTTTGTCTGTTACAACTCCAGAGGCCAAAATGGCA
>JARPUW010000076.1:482322-628322 GCA_030533445.1 Cyprinodon diabolis | reverse complement strand
CGATTATATACCAGAGCCAGTTATACATCAGAGCCTGTTATAAAACAGAGCCCTTTAAAAACCAGAGCCCTTTATAAACCATGGCCCTTTATAAACCAATACCCTTTAGAAACCAAAGCTCTTTATAAACCAAAGCCCTTTATAAACCAGAGCCCGTTATAAACCAGAGCCTGTTATAAACAAAAGTCCTTTATAAACCAAAGCCATTTATATACCAGAGCCTGTTATAAACCAGAGCCCGTTTTAAACCAAAGCCGGTTATAAACCAGACCCCTTTATAAACCAATACCCTTTAGAGACCAAAGCTCTTTATAAACCAGAGCCCTTTATAAAGCAGAGCACATTATAAACCAAATCCGGTTATAAACCAAAGCCCTTTATAAACCGGAGCCCATTATAAACCAGAACCCTTTATGAACCAGAGCCCTTTATAAACCAAAGACCTTTAAAAACCAAAGCCCTTTATATACCAGAGCCTGTTATAAACCAGAGCCATTTATAAACCAGAGCCCTTTATAAAACACAGCCGGTTATAAACCAAAGCCGGTTATAAACCAGAGCCTGTAATAAACCAAAGCCCTATAAAAACCAAAGCCCTTTAGAAACCAAAGCCCTTCATATACCAGAGCCTATTATAAACCAGAGCCCTTTATAAAACAACGCCCTTTATAAACCAAAGCCCATTATAAACCAGAGGCCGTTATAAACCAAAGCCCTTTATAAACGAGAGCTCTTTATTAACCAGAGCCCTTTATAAACCAGAGCCCTTTATAAACCAAAGCCGGTTTTAAACCAAAGCCCTTTATAAACCAGGGCCCATTATAAAACAGAGCTCTTTATAAACCATAGCCCTTTATTTACCAGATCCCTTTAAAAACCAGAGCCCTTTATAAACCAAAGCTGGTAATAAACCAGAGCCTGTTATAAACCAGAGGCCTTTATAAACCAAAGCTCATTATAAACCAGGGGCCATTATAAACCAGAGCTCTTTATGAACCATAGCCCTTTGTAAACCAGAGCCTGTTATAAACCAGAGCCCTTTATAAACCATTACCCTTTATAGACCAAAGCTCTTTATAAACCAAAGCCCTTCATAAACCAGAGCCTTTTATAAACCAGAGCCCGTTATAAACCAGAGCCCTTTATTAAACCAATACCCTTTAGAAACCAAAGCTCTTTAAAAACCAAAGCCCTTTATAAACCAGAGCCCGTTATAAACCAGAGCCCGTCATAAACTAGAGCCCTTTATAAACCAAAGCCCATAATAAACCAGAGCCTGTTATAAACCAGAGCCCTTTATAAACCAGAGTCCTTTATAAACCACAGCCGGTTATAAACCGGAGCCTGTTATAAACCAGAGCCCTTTACAAACCAAAGCCGGTTATAAACCAGAGCCAGTTATAAACCAGAGCCCTTTATAAACCAAAGTTGGTAATAAACCAGAGCCTGTTATAAACCAGAGGCCTTTATAAAACAAAGCCCATCATAAACCAGGGCCCATTATAAACCAGAGCTCTTTATAAACCATAGCCCTTTTTAAACCAGAGCCTGTTATAAACCAGAACCCTTTAAGACCCAGAGCCCTTTATAAACCAAAGCCCTTTATAAACCAGAGCCCGTTATAAACCAGAGCCTGTTATAAACCAGAGCCTGTTTTAAACCATAGCCCTTTCTATACCAAAGCCCATTATAAACCAGAGCCCGTTACAAAACCAGAGCCCTTTATAAACAGAGCCATTTAGAAACAAATACCCTTTAGAAACCAAAGCTCTTTATAAACCAAAGCCCTTTATAAACCAGAGCCCGTTATAAAACAGAGCCGGTTATAAACCAGAGGCCTTTATTTACCAGAGCCCATTACAAAACAAGAATCCTTTATGAACCAGAGCCCTTTATATACCCTGGCCCTTTAAAAACCAAAGCCCTTTAGAAACCAAAGCCATTTTATATACTAGAGCCTGTTATAAAACAAGAGCCCTTTATAAACCAGAGCCCTTTATAAAAAAAAGCCGGTTATAAACCAGAACCTGTTATAAATCAGAGCCCTTTATAAACCAAAGCCCGCTATAAACCAGAGCCTGTGATAATCCATGGCCTGTTATAAACCAGAGCTCTTTATAAACCAGAGCCCTTTATAAACCAGAGTCCTTTAAAAACCAAAGCCCTTTAGAAACCAACGCCCTTTATATACCAGAGCCTGTTATAAATAAGAGCTCTTTACAAATAAAAGCCGGTTATAAACCAGAGCCCGTTATAAGCCAGAGCCCTTTATAAACCAAAGCCGGTTATAAATCATGCCTGTTATAAATCAGAGCCCTTTATAAACCAAAGTCCGTTATAAACCAGAACCCTTTATAAACCAGAGCCCGTTATAAACCAGAGCCCGTTATAAACCAGAGCGCTTTATAAACCAGAGCTCTCTATAAACAAAAGCCTTTTATAAACCAGAGCCCGTCATTAACCAGAGCCCTTTATAAACCAGAACCTGTTATAAACCAGAGCCCTTTATAAACTAGAGCCCGTAATAAACCAGAGCCCTATATCAACGAGAGTTCTTTATTAACCAGAGCCCTTTATAAACCAGAGCCCTTTATAAACCAGAGCCCGTTATAAACCAGAGCCCTTTAAAAACGAGAGCTCCTTATTATCCAGAGCCCTTTATGAACCAGAGCAGTTTATAAACCAGAGCCCTTTATAAACCAGAGCCCATTATAAAACAGAGCTCTTTATAAACCATAGCCCTTTATTAACCAGATCCCTTTAAAAACCAAAGCCCTTTATATACTAGAGCCTGTTATAAACAAGAGCCCTTTATAAACCAGTGACCTTTATAAACCAAAGCCGGTTATAAACCAGAACCTGTTATAAATCAAAGCCCTTTATAAACGAAAGCCCGTTATAAACCAGAGCCTGTGATAATCCATAGCCCATTACAAACCAGAGCTCTTTATGAACCAGAGCCCTTTATAAACCAAAGTCCTTTAAAAACCAAAGCCCTTTAGAAACCAACGCCCTTTATATACCAGAGCCTGTTATAAACCAGAGCTCTTTATAAACCAAAGCAGGTTATAAACCAGAGCTCTCTATAAACAAATGCCTTTTATAAACCAGAGCCCGTCATAAACCAGAGCCCTTTATAAACCAGAGCCTGTTATAAACCAGAGCCCTTTATAAACTAGAGACCGTGATAAACCAGAGCCCTATATAAACGAAAGTTCTTTATTAACCAGAGCCCTTTATAAACCAGAGCCCTTTAAAAACGAGAGCTCCTTATTATCCAGAGCCCTTTATAAACCAAAGCCCGTTATAAACCAGAGCCCGTTACAAAACCAGAATCCTTTATGAACCAGAGCCTTTTATAAACCAAAGCCCTTTAAAAACCAAAACCCTTTAGAAACCAAAGCCCTTTATATACTAGAGCCTGTTATAAACAAGAGCCCTTTATAAACCAGAGCTCTTTATAAAGCAGAGCCCTTTATAAACCATAGTCCTTTAAAAACCAAAGCCCTTTAGAAACCAACGCCCCTTATATACCAGAGCCTGTTATAAACCAGAGCTCTTTATGAACCATAGCCCTTTGTAAACCAGAGCCTGTTATAAACCAGAGCCCTTTATAAACCATTACCCTTTATAGACCAAAGCTCTTTATAAACCAAAGCCCTTCATAAACCAGAGCCTTTTATAAACCAGAGCCTGTTATAAACCAGAGCCCTTTATTAAACCAATACCCTTTAGAAACCAAAGCTCTTTAAAAACCAAAGCCCTTTATAAACCAGAGCCCGTTATAAACCAGAGCCCGTCATAAACTAGAGCCCTTTATAAACCAAAGCCCATAATAAACCAGAGCCTGTTATAAACCAGAGCCCTTTATAAACCAGAGTCCTTTATAAACCACAGCCGGTTATAAACCGGAGCCTGTTATAAACCAGAGCCCTTTACAAACCAAAGCCGGTTATAAACCAGAGCCAGTTATAAACCAGAGCCCTTTATAAACCAAAGTTGGTAATAAACCAGAGCCTGTTATAAACCAGAGGCCTTTATAAAACAAAGCCCATCATAAACCAGGGCCCATTATAAACCAGAGCTCTTTATAAACCATAGCCCTTTTTAAACCAGAGCCTGTTATAAACCAGAACCCTTTAAGACCCAGAGCCCTTTATAAACCAAAGCCCTTTATAAACCAGAGCCCGTTATAAACCAGAGCCTGTTATAAACCAGAGCCTGTTTTAAACCATAGCCCTTTCTATACCAAAGCCCATTATAAACCAGAGCCCGTTACAAAACCAGAGCCCTTTATAAACAGAGCCATTTAGAAACAAATACCCTTTAGAAACCAAAGCTCTTTATAAACCAAAGGCCTTTATAAACCAGAGCCCGTTATAAAACAGAGCCGGTTATAAACCAGAGGCCTTTATTAACCAGAGCCCATTACAAAACAAGAATCCTTTATGAACCAGAGCCCTTTATATACCCTGGCCCTTTAAAAACCAAAGCCCTTTAGAAACCAAACCATTTTATATACTAGAGCCTGTTATAAAACAAGAGCCCTTTATAAACCAGAGCCCTTTATAAAAAAAAGCCGGTTATAAACCAGAACCTGTTATAATCCATAGCCCATTACAAACCAGAGCTCTTTATAAACCAGAGCCCTTTATAAACCAAAGCCCTTTTAAAACCCAAAGCCCTTTAGAAACCAAAGCCCTTTATATACTAGAGCCTGTTATAAACAAGAGCCCTTTATAAACCAAAGCCGGTTATAAACCAGAGCCTGTGATAAATCCGAGCCCTTTATAAACCAAAGCCCGTTATAAACC
Source organism: Cyprinodon diabolis (assembly GCA_030533445.1). NCBI lineage: Eukaryota > Metazoa > Chordata > Actinopteri > Cyprinodontiformes > Cyprinodontidae > Cyprinodon > Cyprinodon diabolis. The sequence continues at coordinate 623,508 of JARPUW010000076.1, read as the reverse complement.
AGAGCCTGCGATAATCCAGAGCCCGTTATAAACCAGAGCTCTTTATAAACCAGAGCCTGTGATAATCCAGAGCCCGTTATAAACCAGAGCTCTTTATAAACCAGAACCCTTTATAAACCAAAGTCCTTTAAAAACAAAAGCCCTTTAGAAACCAACGCCCTTTATATACCAGAGCCTGTTATAAACCAGAGCCCTTTATAAACCAAAGCCGGTTATAAACCAGAGCCCGTTATAAACCAGAGCCCTTTATAAACCAAAGCCGGTAATAAATCAGAGCCTTTTATAAACCAGATCCTGTTATAAACCAGAGCCCTTTATAAACCAGAGCCCTTTATAAACCAGAGCCAGTTATAAACCACAGCCCTTTAAAAACTAGAGCTCTTTATTAACCAGAGCCCTTTATAAACCAGAGCCCTTTATAAACCAGAGCCATTATAAAACAGAGCTCTTTATAAACCATAGCACTTTATTAACCAGATCCTTTTAAAAACCAGAGCCCTTTATAAAGCAAAGCCCTTTATAAACCAGAGCTCGTTATAACCCAAAGCCTTTATGAACTAAAACCCTTTATAAGCCAGAGACCATTATAACCCAAAGCCTGTTATGAACCAGAGCCTGTTATGAACCAGAGCCCGTTATAAACCATAGTCCATTAAAAAAATATCAAAGCCCTTTATAAACCAAAGTCATTTATAAACCTGAGCCCTTTATAAACCAATACTCTTTAGAAACCAAAGCTCTTTATAAACCAAAGCCCTTTATAAACCAGAGCCGATTATATACCAGAGCCGGTTATACATCAGAGCCCGTTATAAAACAGAGCCCTTTAAAAACGAGAGCCCTTTATAAACCATGGCCCTTTATAAACCAATACCCTTTAGAAACCAAAGCTCTTTATAAACCAAAGCCCTTTATAAACCAGAGCCATTTATATACCAGAGCCTGTTATAAACCAGAGCCCGTTTTAAACCAAAGCCGGTTATAAACCAGACCCCTTTATAAACCAATACCCTTTAGAGACCAAAGCTCTTTATAAACCAGAGCCCTTTATAAAGCAGAGCACGTTATAAACCAAATCCCGTTATAAACCAAAGCCCTTTATAAACCAGAGCCCATTATAAACCAGAACCCTTTATGAACCAGAGCCCTTTATAGACCAAAGACCTTTAAAAACCAAAGCCCTTTATATACCAGAGCCTGTTATAAACCAGAGCCATTTATAAACCAGAGCCCTTTATAAAACACCGCCGGTTATAAACCAAAGCCGGTTATAAACCAAAGCCAGTTATAAACCAGAGCCTGTAATAAACCAGAGCCCGTTATAAACCAAAGCCCTATAAAAACCAAAGCCCTTTAGAAACCAAAGCCCTTCATATACCAGAGCCTATTATAAACCAGAGCCATTTATAAACCAAAGCCGGTTATAAACCAGATCCCTTTAAAAACAAGAGCCCTTTATAAAACAACGCCCTTTATAAACCAAAGCCCATTATAAACCAGAGGCCGTTATAAACCAAAGCCCTTTATAAACGAGAGCTCTTTATTAACCAGAGCCCGTTATAAACCAGAGGGCTTTATAAACCAGAGCTCTCTATAAACAAATGCCTTTTATAAACCAGAGCCCGTCATAAACCAGAGCCCTTTATAAACCAGAGCCTGTTATAAACCAGAGCCCTTTATAAACTAGAGCCCGTGATAAATCAGAGCCCTATATAAACGAAAGTTCTTTATTAACCAGAGCACTTTATAAACCAGAGCCCTTTAAAAACGAGAGCTCCTTATTATCCAGAGCCCTTTATAAACCAAAGCCCGTTATAAACCAGAGCCCGTTACAAAACCAGAATCCTTTATGAACCAGAGCCCTTTATAAACCAAAGCCCTTTAAAAACCAAAACCCTTTAGAAACCAAAGCCCTTTATATACTAGAGCCTGTTATAAACAAGAGCCCTTTATAAACCAGAGCCCTTTATAACCAAAGCCGGTTATAAACAGGAACCTGTTATAAATCAGAGCCCTTTATAAACCAGAGCTCTTTATAAAGCAGAGCCCTTTATAAACCAAAGTCCTTTAAAAACCAAAGCCCTTTAGAAACCAACGCCCTTTATATACCAGAGCCTGTTATAAACCAGAGCTCTTTATAAACCCAAAGCCGTTTATAAACCAGAGCCCGTTATAAGCCAGAGCCATTTATAAACCAAAGCCCTTTTAAAACCCAAAGCCCTTTAGAAACCAAAGCCCTTTATATACTAGAGCCTGTTATAAACAAGAGCCCTTTATAAACCAAAGTCGGTTATAAACCAGAGCCTGCGATAATCCAGAGCCCGTTATAAACCAGAGCTCTTTATAAACCAGAGCCTGTGATATCCAGAGCCCGTTATAAACCAGAGCTCTTTATAAAACAGAACCCTTTATAAACCAAAGTCCTTTAAAAACAAAAGCCCTTTAGAAACCAACGCCCTTTATATACCAGAGCCTGTTATAAACCAGAGCCCTTTATAAACCAAAGCCGGTTATAAACCAGAGCCCATTATAAACCAGAGCCCTTTATAAACCAAAGCCGGTAATAAATCAGAGCCTTTTATAAACCAGATCCTGTTATAAACCAGAGACCTTTATAAACCAGAGCCCTTTATAAACCAAAGCCGGTTTTAAACAAAAGCCCTTTATAAACCAGAGCCCATTATAAAACAGAGCTCTTTATAAACCATAGCCCTTTATTTACCAGATCCCTTTAAAAACCAGAGCCCTTTATAAACCAAAGCTGGTAATAAACCAGAGCCTGTTATAAACCAGAGGCCTTTATAAACCAAAGCTCATTATAAACCAGGGGCCATTATAAACCAGAGCTCTTTATGATCCATAGCCCTTTGTAAACCAGAGCCTGTTATAAACCAGAGCCCTTTATAAACCATTACCGTTTATAGACCAAAGCTCTTTATAAACCAAAGCCCTTCATAAACCAGAGCCTTTTATAAACCAGAGCCTGTTATAAACCAGAGCCCTTTATAAACCAAAGCCTGTTATAAACCAGAGCCCTTTATTAAACCAATACCCTTTAGAAACCAAAGCTCTTTAAAAACCAAAGCCCTTTATAAACCAGAGCCCATTATAAACCAGGGCCCGTCATAAACTAGAGCCCTTTATAAACCAAAGCCCATAATAAACCAGAGCCTGTTATAAACCAGAGCCCTTTATAAACCAGAGTCCTTTATAAACCACAGCCGGTTATTAACCAGAGCCTGTTATAAACCAGAGCCCTTTACAAACCAAAGCAGGTTATAAACCAAAGCCAGTTATAAACCAGAGCCCTTTATAAACCAAAGTTGGTAATAAACCAGAGCCTGTTATAAACCAGAGGCCTTTATAAACCAAAGCCCATTATAAACCAGGGCCCATTATAAACCAGAGCTCTTTATAAACCATAGCCCTTTTTAAACCAGAGCCTGTTATAAACCAGAACCCTTTAAGACCCAGAGCCCTTTATATACCAAAGCCCTTTATAAACCAGAGCCCATTATAAACCAGAGCCTGTTATAAACCAGAGCCTGTTTTAAACCATAGCCCTTTATATACCAAAGCCCATTATAAACCAGAGCCCATTACAAAACCAGAGCCCTTTATAAACAGAGACCTTTAGAAACAAATACCCTTTAGAAACCAAAGCCCTTTAAAAACCAAAGCCCTTTAGAAACCAAAGCCATTTTATATACTAGAGCCTGTTATAAACAAGAGCCCTTTATAAACCAGAGCCCTTTATAACCAAAGCCGGTTATAAACAGGAACCTGTTATAAATTAGAGCCCTTTATAAACCAGAGCTCTTTATAAACCAGAGCCCTTTATAAACCAAAGTCCTTTAAAAACCAAAGCCCTTTAGAAACCAACGCCCTTTATATACCAGAGCCTGTTATAAACCAGAGCGCTTTATAAACCAGAGCTCTCTATAAATAAAAGCCGGTTATAAACCAGAGCCCGTTATAAGCCAGAGCCCTTTATAAACCAAAGCCGGTTATAAATCAGAGCCTGTTATAAACCAGAGCCCTTTATAAACCAAAGTCCGTTATAAACCAGAACCCTTTATAAACCAGAGCCCGTTATAAACCAGAGCGCTTTATAAACCAGAGCTCTCTATACACAAAAGCCTTTTATAAACCAGAGCCCGTCATTAACCAGAGCCCTTTATAAACCAGAGCCTGTTATAAACCAGAGCCCTTTATAAACTAGAGCCCGTAATAAACCAGAGCCCTATATAAACGAAAGTTCTTTATTAACCAGAGCCCTTTATATACCAGAGCCCGTTATAAAGCAGAGCCCTTTAAAAACGAGAGCTCCTTATTATCCAGAGCCCTTTATGGACCAAAGCAGTTATAAACCAGAGCCCATTATAAAACAGAGCTCTTTATAAACCATAGCCCTTTATTAACCAGATCCCTTTAAAAACCAAAGCCCTTTATATACTAGAGCCTGTTATAAACAAGAGCCCTTTATAAACCAGTGACCTTTATAAACCAAAGCCGGTTATAAACCACAACCTGTTATAAATCAAAGCCCTTTATAAATGAAAGCCTGTTATAAACCAGAGCCTGTGATAATCCATAGCCCGTTACAAACCAGAGCTCTTTATAAACCAGAGCCCTTTATAAACCAAAGTCCTTTAAAAACCAAAGCCCTTTAGAAACCAACGCCCTTTATATACCAGAGCCTGTTATAAACCAGAGCTCTTTATAAACCAAAGCAGGTTATAAACCAGAGCCTGTTATAAACCCGAGCCCTTTATAAACCAAAGTCCGTTATAAACCAGAACCCTTTATAAACCAGAGCCCGTTATAAACCAGAGCGCTTTATACACCAGAGCTCTCTATAAACAAATGCCTTTTATAAACCAGAGCCCGTCATAAACCAGAGCCCTTTATAAACTAGAGCCCGTGATAAACCAGGGCCCTATATAAACGAAAGTTCTTTATTAACCAGAGCCCTTTATAAACCAGAGCCCTTTAAAAACGAGAGCTCCTTATTATCCAGAGCCCTTTATACACCAAAGCCCATTATAAACCAGAGCCTGTTACAAAACCAGAATCCTTTATGAACCAGAGCCCTTTATAAACCAAAGCCCTTTAAAAACCAAAACCCTTTAAAAACCAAAGCCCTTTATATACTAGATCCTGTTATAAACAAGAGCCCTTTATAAACCAGAGCCCTTTATAACCAAAGCCGGTTAGAAACAGGAACCTGTTATAAATCAGAGCCCTTTATAAACCAGAGCTCTTTATAAAACAGAGCGCTTTATAAACCAAAGTCCTTTAAAAACCAAAGCCATTTAGAAACCAACGCCCTTTATATACCAGAGCCTGTTATAAACCAGAGCTCTTTATAAACCCAAAGCCGGTTATAAACCAGAGCCCGTTATAAGCCAGAGCCCTTTATAAACCAAAGCCGGTTTTAAATCAGAGCCTGTTATAAACCAGAGCCCTTTATAAACCAAAGTCCATTATAAACCAGAACCCTTTATAAACAAGAGCCCGTTATAAACCAGAGCGCTTTATAAACCAGAGCTCTCTATAAACCAAAGCCGGTAATAAATCAGAGCCTGTTATAAAACCAGATCCTGTTATAAACCAGAGCCCTTTATAAACCAAAGTCCGTTATAAACCAGAGCACGTTACAAAACCAGATCCCTTTATAAACCAGTACCTTTTATAAACCAGAGCCTGTTATAAACCAGAGCCTGTTATAAACCAGAGCTCTGTATAAACAAAAGCCTTTTATAAACCAGAGCCCTTTATAAACCAGAGCCTGTTATAAACTAGAGCCCTTTATAAACTAGAGCCCGTTATAAACCAGAGCCCTTTAAAAACTAGAGCTCTTTATTAACCAGAGCCCTTTATAAACCAGAGCCATTATAAAACAGAGCTCTTTATAAACCATAGCACTTTATTAACCAGATCCTTTTATAAACCAAAGCCCTTTAAAAACCAAAGCCCTTTAGAAACCAAAGCCCTTTATATACTAGAGCCTGTTATAAACAAGAGCCCTTTATAAACCAGAGCCCGTTATAAACCAGAGCCTGTTATAAACAAGATGTCATGGTGGGTAAACGGAGGCTAGCCCAAGATGCAGTACACACACGGAGGAGGCAGGGAGAAAGTTCAAAATGTTTAATAAAAGTTCAGAAATACACGGTTAAGCGCTGGGACTGGAATGGGTCAGAGGGTGGTTCACTGGAGTCTTGACTGGGACTGGAGACTGTGGGTTAGCATAGTTCATGAGAAGGCTAAGCATCTAGCTTCAGGCTTAGCAGGGCAGTACTAGATTTGAGCTTCCAGCTCACAGCAGATCAACAGGGGATTAGCACAAAGGGATCTTCTGGCTGAACTTCCAGCTAATAGCAGGGAACAACGGGGAAAATCCACATATGACTTTTCAAGCTGATTCCACATAGGTACCTCCAGGGTAAATCCACATAGGAGTCTTAGGTAAAGTCCACGTAGGAATCTTCGGGTTGGCTCACCAGGGCAGATAGCAGGTTAAGCTCACCTAGAGCTTCAGGCTAGAGACAGGCTTCCTGTGATGCAGCTCTCCCAGAGCTGCAAGCCAGAGACAGGTTACCAGTGAGGCAGCTCTTCCAGGGCTTCACGAGGAGACAGGAGGTTAAGCTCATCGAGAGCTTCACGAGGAGACAGGAGGTTAAGCTCATCCAGAGCTTCACGAAGAGACAGGATTCCTGTGAGGCAGAAACAGGGAAGAGTTAGAATCTGATCTCACATTAGAGATAACCAAGATTCTTCCAGTAACAGAGGCTCAGGTTGCTAACCAACTAAGATCAACACTGCGGCGTTGAGGCAAGGTCTGAAGTCAGCTTATATAGGAGAGGTCTTCTGATGAGAGGATTAGCAACAGGTGTGCAGGAAGGTTACAGCTCCAGAAGACCCACGGCGCACTCTGCTGGAGACAGAGGGTAGTCTCCAGATCCCCACAGTAACTCCAACCCTAAGGAAAAACACAGAGCAGAAGAGGATCCTCGGCGCCCTCTGGAGGGCAAGCCTGAGGATCCTAACACAAGAGCCCTTTATAAACCAGAGCCCTTTATAAACCAAAGCCGGTTATAAACCAGAGCCTGTGATAAATCAGAGCCCTTTATAAACCAAAGCCCGTTATAAACCAGAGCCTGTGATAATCCAGAGCCCGTTATAAACCAGAGCTCTCTGTAAACCAGAACCCTTTATAAACCAAAGTCCTTTAAAAACAAAAGCCCTTTAGAAACCAACGCCCTTTATATACTAGAGCCTGTTATAAACCAGAGCCCTTTATAAACCAAAGCCGGTTATAAACCAGAGCCCGTTATAAACCAGAGCCCTTTATAAACCAAAGCCGGTAATAAATCAAAGCCTGTTATAAACCAGATCCTGTTATAAACCAGAGCCCTTTATAAACCAAAGTCCGTTATAAACCAGAGCCCTTTATAAACGAGAGCTCTTTATTAACCAGAGCCCTTTATAAACCAGAGCTCGTTATAAACCAGAGCCCTTTAAAAACTAGAGCTCTTTATTAACCAGAGCCCTTTATAAACCAGATACCTTTATAAACCAGAGCCATTATAAAACAGCTCTTTATAAACCATAGCACTTTATTAACCAGATCCTTTTAAAAACCAGAGCCCTTTATAAAGCAAAGCCCTTTATAAACCAGAGCTCGTTATAACCCAAAGCCTTTATAAACCAAAACCCTTTATAAGTCAGAGCCCATTATAACCCTAAGCCTGTTATGAACCAGAGCCCGTTATAAACCATAGTCCATTAAAAAATATCAAAGCCCTTTATAAACCAAAGTCATTTATAAACCTGAGCCCTTTATAAACCAATACTCTTTAGAAACCAAAGCTATTTATAAACCAAAGCCCTTTATAAACCAGAGCCGATTATATACCAGAGCCGGTTATAAATCAAAGCCTGTTATAAACCAGATCCTGTTATAAACCAGAGCCCTTTATAAACCAAAGTCCGTTATAAACCAGAGCCCTTTATAAACGAGAGCTCTTTATTAACCAGAGCCCTTTATAAACCAGAGCCCGTTATAAACCAGAGCCCTTTAAAAACTAGAGCTCTTTATTAACCAGAGCCCTTTATAAACCAGAAACCTTTATAAACCAGAGCCATTATAAAACAGCTCTTTATAAACCATAGCACTTTATTAACCAGATCCTTTTAAAAACCAGAGCCCTTTATAAAGCAAAGCCCTTTATAAACCAGAGCTCGTTATAACCCAAAGCCTTTATAAACCAAAACCCTTTATAAGTCAGAGCCCATTATAACCCTAAGCCTGTTATGAACCAGAGCCCGTTATAAACCATAGTCCATTAAAAAATATCAAAGCCCTTTATAAACCAAAGTCATTTATAAACCTGAGCCCTTTATAAACCAATACTCTTTAGAAACCAAAGCTCTTTATAAACCAAAGCCCTTTATAAACCAGAGCCGATTATATACCAGAGCCCGTCATAAACCAAAGCCCTTTATAAACCAGAGCCCGTTATAAACCAGAGCCTGTTATAAACCAAAGTCCTTTATAAACCAAAGCCATTTATATACCAGAGCCTGTTATAAACCAGAGCCTGTTTTAAACCAGAGCCCTTTATAAACCAATACCCTTTAGAGACCAAAGCTCTTTATAAACCAGAGCCCTTTATAAACCAGAGCACGTTATAAACCAGAGCCAGGTTATAAACCAAAGCCCTTTATAAACCTGAGCCCATTATAAACCAGAACCCTTTATGAACCAGAGCCCTTTATAAACCAAAGACCTTTAAAAACCAAAGCCCTTTATATACCAGAGCCTGTTATAAACCAGAGCCATTTATAAACCAGAGCCCTTTATAAAACACAGCCGGTTATAAACCAAAGCCGGTTATAAACCAGAGCCTGTAATAAACCAGAGCCCGTTATAAACCAAAGCCCTATAAAAACCAAAGCCCTTTAGAAACCAAAGCCCTTCATATACCAGAGCCTATTGGAAACCAGAATCCTTTATAAACCAAAGCCGGTTATAAACCAGATCCCTTTAAAAACAAGAGCCCTTTATAAAACAACACCCTTTATAAACCAAAGCCCATTATAAACCAGAGGCCGTTATAAACCAAAGCCCTTTATAAACGAGAGCTCTTTATTAACCAGAGCCCTTTATAAACGAGAGCCCTTTATAAACCAGAGCCCTTTATAAACCAAAGCCGGTTTTAAACCAAAGCCCTTTATAAACCAGAGCCCAATATAAAACAGAGCTCTTTATAAACCATAGCCCTTTATTAACCAGATCCCTTTAAAAACCAGAGCCCTTTATAAACCAAAGCTGGTAATAAACCAGAGCCTGTTATAAACCAGAGGCCTTTATAAACCAAAGCCCATTATAAACCAGGGCCCATTATAAACCAGAGATCTTTATGAACCATAGCCCTTTGTAAACCAGAGCCTGTTATAAACCAGAGCCCTTTATAAAACATTACCCTTTATAAACCAAAGCTCTTTATAAACCAAAGCCCTTCTTAAACCAGAGCCTTTTATAAACCAGAGCCTGTTATAAACCAGAGCCCTTTATTAAACCAATACCCTTTAGAAACCAAAGCTCTTTAAAAACCAAAGCCCTTTATAAACCAGAGCCCGTTATAAACCAGAGCCCATCATAAACCAGAGCCCTTTATAAACCAAAGCCCGTAATAGACCAGAGCCTGTTATAAACCAGAGCCCTTTATAAACCAGAGCCCTTTATAAACCACAGCCGGTTATAAACCAGAGCCTGTTATAAACCAGAGCCCTTTACAAACCAAAGCCGGTTATAAACCAGAGCCAGTTATAAACCAGAGCCCTTTATAAACCAAAGCTGGTAATAAACCAGTGCCTGTTATAAACCAGAGGCCTTTATAAACCAAAGCCCTTTATAAATCAGGGCCCATTATAAACCAGAGCTCTTTATGAACCATAGCCCTTTTTAAACCAGAGCCCCTTTATAAACCAGAACCCTTTAAGACCGAGAGCCCTTTATAAACCAAAGCCCTTTATAAACCAGAGCCCGTTATAAACCAGAGCCTGTTATAAACCAGAGCCTGTTTTAAACCATAGTCCTTTATATACCAAAGCCCATTATAAAGAAGAGCCCTTTACAAAACCAGAGTCCTTTATAATCAGAGCCCTTTAGAAACCAATACCCTTTAGAAACCAAAGCTCTTTATAAATCAAAGCCCTTTATAAACCAGAGCCCATTATAAAACACAGCCGGTTATAAACCAGAGCCCTTTATGAACACGAGTCCATTACAAAACAAGAATCCTTTATGAACCAGAGCCCTTTATAAACCAAAGCCCTTTAAAAACCAAAGCCCTTTAGAAACCAAAGCCATTTTATATACTAGAGCCTGTTAAAAATCAGAGACCTTTATAAACCAAAGCCCGTTATAAACCAGAGCCTGTGATAATCCATAGCCCGTTATAAACCAGAGCTCTTTATAAACCAGAGCCCTTTATAAACCAAAGTCCTTTAAAAACCAAAGCCCTTTAGAAACCAACGCCCTTTATATACCAGAGCCTGTTATAAACCAGAGCTCTTTATAAATAAAAGCCGGTTATAAACCAGAGCCCGTTATAAGCCACAGCCCTTTATAAACCAAAGCCGGTTATAAATCAGAGCCTGTTATAAACCAGAGCCCTTTATAAACCAAAGTCCGTTATAAACCAGAACCCTTTATAAACCAGAGCCCGTTATAAACCAGAGCGCTTTATAAACCAGAGCTCTCTATAAACAAAAGCCTTTTATAAACCAGAGCCCGTAATAAACCAGAGCCCTTTATAAACCAGAGCCCTTTATAAACCAGAGCCCGTTATAAACCAGAGCCCTTTAAAAACGAGAGCTCCTTATTATCCAGAGCCCTTTATAAACCAGAGCCCTTTATAAACCAAAGCCGGTTTTAAACCAAAGCCCTTTATAAACCAGAGCCCAATATAAAACAGAGCTCTTTATAAACCATAGCCCTTTATTAACCAGATCCCTTTAAAAACCAGAGCCCTTTATAAACCAAAGCTGGTAATAAACCAGAGCCTGTTATAAACCAGAGGCCTTTATAAACCAAAGCCCATTATAAACCAGGGCCCATTATAAACCAGAGATCTTTATGAACCATAGCCCTTTGTAAACCAGAGCCTGTTATAAACCAGAGCCCTTTATAAAACATTACCCTTTATAAACCAAAGCTCTTTATAAATCAAAGCCCTTCTTAAACCAGAGCCTTTTATAAACCAGAGCCTGTTATAAACCAGAGCCCTTTATTAAACCAATACCCTTTAGAAACCAAAGCTCTTTAAAAACCAAAGCCCTTTATAAACCAGAGCCCGTTATAAACCAGAGCCCATCATAAACCAGAGCCCTTTATAAACCAAAGCCCGTAATAAACCAGAGCCTGTTATAAACCAGAGCCCTTTATAAACCAGAGCCCTTTATAAACCACAGCCGGTTATAAACCAGAGCCTGTTATAAACCAGAGCCCTTTACAAACCAAAGCCGGTTATAAACAAGAGCCAGTTATAAACCAGAGCCCTTTATAAACCAAAGCTGGTAATAAACCAGTGCCTGTTATAAACCAGAGGCCTTTATAAACCAAAGCCCTTTATAAACCAGGGCCCATTATAAACCAGAGCTCTTTTTGAACCATAGCCCTTTTTAAACCAGAGCCCCTTTATAAATCAGAACCCTTTAAGACCGAGAGCCCTTTATAAACCAAAGCCCTTTATAAACCAGAGCCCGTTATAAACCAGAGCCTGTTATAAACCAGAGCCTGTTTTAAACCATAGTCCTTTATATACCAAAGCCCATTATAAACAAGAGCCCTTTACAAAACCAGAGTCCTTTATAATCAGAGCCCTTTAGAAACCAATACCCTTTAGAAACCAAAGCTCTTTATAAATCAAAGCCCTTTATAAACCAGAGCCCGTTATAAAACACAGCCGGTTATAAACCAGAGCCCTTTATGAACACGAGTCCATTACAAAACAAGAATCCTTTATGAACCAGAGCCCTTTATAAACCAAAGCCCTTTAAAAACCAAAGCCCTTTAGAAACCAAAGCCATTTTATATACTAGAGCCTGTTAAAAATCAGAGACCTTTATAAACCAAAGCCCGTTATAAACCAGAGCCTGTGATAATCCATAGCCCGTTATAAACCAGAGCTCTTTATAAACCAGAGCCCTTTATAAACCAAAGTCCTTTAAAAACCAAAGCCCTTTAGAAACCAACGCCCTTTATATACCAGAGCCTGTTATAAGCCACAGCCCTTTATAAACCAAAGCCGGTTATAAATCAGAGCCTGTTATAAACCAGAGCCCTTTATAAACCAAAGTCCGTTATAAACCAGAACCCTTTATAAACCAGAGCCCGTTATAAACCAGAGCGCTTTATAAACCAGAGCTCTCTATAAACAAAAGCCTTTTATAAACCAGAGCCCGTCATAAACCAGAGCCCTTTATAAACCAGAGCCCTTTATAAACCAGAGCCCGTTATAAACCAGAGCCCTTTAAAAACGAGAGCTCCTTATTATCCAGAGCCCTTTATAAACCAGAGCAGTTTATAAACCAGAGCCCTTTATAAACCAGAGCCCATTATAAAACAGAGCTCTTTATAAACCATAGCCCTTTATTAACCAGATCCCTTTAAAAACCAAAGCCCTTTAGAAACCAAAGCCCTTTATATACTAGAGCCTGTTATAAACAAGAGCCCTTTATAAACCAGTGACCTTTATAAACCAAAGCCGGTTATAAACCAGAACCTGTTATAAATCAAAGCCCTTTATAAACAAAAGCCCGTTATAAACCAGAGCCTGTGATAATCAATAGCCCGTTACAAACCAGAGCTCTTTATAAACCAGAGCCCTTTATAAAGCAAAGTCCTTTAAAAACCAAAGCCCTTTAGAAACCAATGCCCTTTATATACCAGATCCTGTTATAAACCAGAGCTCTTTATAAACCAAAGCCGGTTATAAACCAGAGCCTGTTATAAACCCGAGCCCTTTATAAACCAAAGTCCGTTATAAACCAGAACCCTTTATAAACCAGAGCCCGTTATAAACCAGAGCCCGTTATAAACCAGAGCTCTCTATAAACAAATGCCTTTTATAAACCAGAGCCCATTATAAACAAGAGCCCTTTATAAACCAGAGCCTGTTATAAACCAGAGCCCTTTATAAACTAGAGCCCGTAATAAACCAGAGCCCTATATAAACGAAAGTTCTTTATTAACCAGAGCCCTTTATAAACCAATTCAATTGAATTCAATTCAGTTTATTTATATAGCGCCAAATTCACAACACATGTCATCTCAAGGCACTTTACAGTTAACCAGATCATACAGTCAAATTGATACAAAGTTTTCTATCTAAGGAAAACCAGTTGATTGCATTGACTCATTAACTCAAATACAATCCCTCACTCTAAGCATGCTTGTAGCGACAGTGGAGAGGAAAAACTCCCTTTTAACAGGAAGAAACCTCCAGCAGAACCAGGCTCAGTGTGAGCGGCCATCTGCTGAGGCCGACTGGGGTTCAAGGAGACAGAAGCAGAGATACAAAAAGCAGAGAAACAGGACCACACTGGAAAACAGGCCGATCTCCAGCATCTATAAACAAGGGTGTTGATGGAAGCAGCACAGCTGATGTTTCTTTCCAGGATGGCGTCACAGCCAAACAGGAACAGACAAGGCAAAGCTACTCTGAGGAAAAGCAGAGAGAGCAGAACGTTAGAGATTGAACTAACAGATTCTGCAGAATAGGAGAACAGAGAGAGAATGAAGCAGAATGATGAAATGGGGGTCCATATGTCCTCCAAAAGTCTAAGCCTATAGCAGCATAACTATAGAGATAGCTCAGGATAACCTGAGAAACTCTAACTATAAGCTTTATCAAAAAGGAAAGTTTTAAGCCTACCCTTAAAAGTAGACAGGGTGTTTGCCTCACGGACCAAAACTGGTAGTTGGTTCCACAGGAGAGGAGCCTGATAACTAAAAGATCTGCCTCCCATTCTATTTTAGAAATTCTGGGAACCACTATAAACCTGAAGATTGAGAGCGAAGTGCTCTGTTAGGAACATAAGGAACAATCAGATCTCTGATATAAGATGGAGCTTGGCCATTTAAGGCTTTATATGTGAGAAGGAGGATTTTAAATTCTATTCTGGATTTAACAGGAAGCCAATGAAGAGAAGCCCTATAAAAACCAAAGCCCTTTAGAAACCAAAGCCCTTCATATACCAGAGCCTATTGGAAACCAGAATCCTTTATAAACCAAAGCCGGTTATAAACCAGATCCCTTTAAAAACAAGAGCCCTTTATAAAACAACACCCTTTATAAACCAAAGCCCTTTATAAACCAAAGCCCTTTAAAAACCAAAGCCCTTTATATACTAGAGCCTGTTATAAACAAGAGCCCTTTATAAACCAGAGCCCTTTATAAACCAAAGCCAGTTATAAACCAGAACGTGTTATAAATCAGAGCCCTTTATAAACCAAAGGCCGTTATAAACCAGAGCCTGTGATAATCCATAGCCCGTTATAAACCAGAGCTCTTTATAAACCAGAGCCCTTTATAGACCGAAGTCCTTTAAAAACCAAAGCCCTTTAGAAACCAACTCCCTTTATATACCAGAGCCTGTTATAAACCAGAGCCCTTTATAAACCAAAGCCGGTTATAAACCAGAGCCCGTTACAAAACCAGATCCCTTTATAAACCAGAACCCTTTATAAACTAGAGCCAGTTATAAACCAGAGCGCTTTATAAACCAGAGCTCTCTATAAACAATAGCCTTTCATAAACCAGAGCACGTTATAAACCAGAGCCCTTTATAAACCAGAGCCTGTTATAAACCAGAGCCCTTTATAAACTAGAGCTCTTTATTAACCAGAGCCCTTTATAAACCAGAGCCCTTTAAAAACGAGAGCTACTTATTATCCAGAGCCCTTTATAAACCAGAGCAGTTTATAAATCAGAGCCCTTTATAAACCACAGCCCATTATAAAACAGAGCTCTTTATAAACCATAGCCCTTTATTAACCAGATCCCTTTAAAAACCAGAGCCCTTTATAAAGCAAAGCCCTTTATAAACCAGAGCCCGTTATAAACCAAAGCCCGTTATAAACCAGAGCCTGTTATGAACCAGAGCCCTTTATAAACCACAGCCCTTTATAAACCACAGCCGGTTATAAACGAGAGCCTGTTATAAACCAGAGCCCTTTATAAACCAAAGCCGGTAAAAAAAACCAGAGCCTGTTATAAAACAGAGGCCTTTATAAACCAAAGCCCTTTATAAACCAGAGCCCGTCATAAAACAGAGCAGGTTATAAGCCAGAGCCCTTTATGAACCAGAGCCCATTAAAAACCAGAGCCCTTTATAAACCAAATCCCGTTATAAACCAGAGCCCGTTACAAAACAGAGCAGGTTATAAGCCAGAGCCCTTTATGAACCAGAGCCCATTAAAAACCAGAGCCCTTTATAAACCAAATCCCGTTATAAACTAGAGCCCGTTACAAAACCAGAATCCTTTATGAACCAGAGCCCTTTATAAACCAAAGCCCTTTAAAAACCAAAGCCCTTTATATACTAGAGCCTGTTATAAACAAGAGCCCTTTATAAACCAGAGCCCTTTATAAACCAAAGCCAGTTATAAACCAGAACCTGTTATAAATCAGAGCCCTTTATAAACCAAAGCCCGTTATAAACCAGAGCCTGTGAAAATCCATAGCCCGTTATAAACCAATGCTCTTTATAAACCAGAGCCCTTTATAAACCAAAGTCCTTTAAAAACCAAAGCCCTTTAGAAACAAACTCCCTTTATATACCAGAGCCTGTTATAAACCAGATCCCTTTATAAACCAGAACCCTTTATAAACTAGAGCCAGTTATAAACCAGAGCGCTTTATAAACCAGAGCTCTCTATAAACAATAGCCTTTCAAAAACCAGAGCACGTTATAAACCAGAGCCCTTTATAAACCAGAGCCTGTTATAAACCAGAGCCCTTTATAAACTAGAGCTCTTTATTAACCAGAGCCCTTTATAAACCAGAGCCTGTTATAAACCAGAGCCCTTTAAAAACGAGAGCTACTTATTATCCAGAGCCCTTTATAAACCAGAGCAGTTTATAAACCAGAGCCCTTTATAAACCACAGCCCATTATAAAACAGAGCTCTATATAAACCATAGCCCTTTATTAACCAGATCCCTTTAAAAACCAGAGCCCTTTATAAAGCACAGCCCTTTATGAACCAAAGCCCATTATAAACCAAAGCCCGTTATAAACCAGAGCCTGTTATGAACCAGAGCCCTTTATAAACCACAGCCCTTTATAAACCACAGCCGGTTATAAACCAGAGCCTGTTATAAACAAGAGCCCTTTATAAACCAAAGCCGGTTATTTACCAGAGCCCGTTAAAAACCAGAGCCCTTTATAAACCAAAGCCGGTAATAAACCAGAGCCTGTTATAAAACAGAGGCCTTTATAAACCAAAGCCCTTTATAAACCAGAGCCCGTCATAAAACAGAGCACGTTATAAGCCAGAGCCCTTTATGAACCAGAGCCCATTAAAAACCAGAGCCCTTTATAAACCAAATCCCGTTATAAACCAGAGCCCGTTACAAAACCAGAATCCTTTATGAACCGAGGCCTTTATAAACCAAAGCCCTTTAAAAACCAAAGCCCTTTATATACTAGAGCCTGTTATAAACAAGAGCCCTTTATAAACCAGAGCCCTTTATAAACCAAAGCCAGTTACAAACCAGAACCTGTTATAAATCAGAGCCCTTTATAAACCAAAGCACGTTATTAACCAGAGCCTGTGATAATCCATAGCCCGTTATAAACCAGAGCTCTTTATAAACCAGAGCCCTTTATAAACCAAAGACCTTTAAAAACCAAAGCCCTTTAGAAACCAACTCCCTTTATAAACCAGAGCCCATTACAAAACCAGACCCCTTTATAAACCAGAACCCTTTATAAACTAGAGCCAGTTATAAACCAGAGCGCTTTATAAACCAGAGCTCTCTATAAACAATAGCCTTTCATAAACCAGAGCACGTTATAAACCAGAGCCCTTTTTAAACCAGAGCCTGTTATAAACCAGAGCCCTTTATAAACTAGAGCTCTTTATTAACCAGAGCCCTTTATAAACCAGAGCCCTTTAAAAACCAAAGCCCTTTATATACCAGAGCCTGTTATAAACCAGATCCCTTTATAAACCAGAACCCTTTATAAACTAGAGCCAGTTATAAACCAGAGCGCTTTATAAACCAGAGCTCTCTATAAACAATAGCCTTTCAAAAACCAGAGCACGTTATAAACCAGAGCCCTTTATAAACCAGAGCCTGTTATAAACCAGAGCCCTTTATAAACTAGAGCTCTTTATTAACCAGAGCCCTTTATAAACCAGAGCCTGTTATAAACCAGAGCCCTTTAAAAACGAGAGCTACTTATTATCCAGAGCCCTTTATAAACCAGAGCAGTTTATAAACCAGAGCCCTTTATAAACCACAGCCCATTATAAAACAGAGCTCTTTATAAACCATAGCCCTTTATTAACCAGATCCCTTTAAAAACCAGAGCCCTTTATAAAGCAAAGCCCTTTATGAACCAAAGCCCGTTATAAACCAAAACCCGTTATAAACCAGAGCCTGTTATGAACCAGAGCCCTTTATAAACCACAGCCCTTTATAAACCACAGCCGGTTATAAACCAGAGCCTGTTATAAACCAGAGCCCTTTATAAACCAAAGCCGGTTATTTACCAGAGCCCGTTAAAAACCAGAGCCCTTTATAAACCAAAGCCGGTAATAAACCAGAGCCTGTTATAAAACAGAGGCCTTTATAAACCAAAGCCCTTTATAAACCAGAGCCCGTCATAAAACAGAGCAGGTTATAAGCCAGAGCCCTTTATGAACCAGAGCCCATTAAAAACCAGAGCCCTTTATAAACCAAATCCCGTTATAAACCAGAGCCCGTTACAAAACCAAATCCCGTTATAAACCAGAGCCCGTTACAAAACCAGAATCCTTTATGAACCAGAGCCCTTTATAAACCAAAGCCCTTTAAAAACCAAAGCCCTTTAGAAACCAACTCCCTTTTATATACCAGAGCCTGTTATAAACCAGATCCCTTTATAAACCAGAACCCTTTATAAACTAGAGCCAGTTATAAACCAGAGCGCTTTATAAACCAGAGCTCTCTATAAACAATAGCCTTTCAAAAACCAGAGCACGTTATAAACCAGAGCCCTTTTTAAACCAGAGCCTGTTATAAACCAGAGCCCTTTATAAACTAGAGCTCTTTATTAACCAGAGCCCTTTATAAACCAGAGCCTGTTATAAACCAGAGCCCTTTAAAAACGAGAGCTACTTATTATCCAGAGCCCTTTATAAACCAGAGCAGTTTATAAACCAGAGCCCTTTATAAACCACAGCCCATTATAAAACAGGGCTCTTTATAAACCATAGCCCTTTATTAACCAGATCCCTTTAAAAACCAGAGCCCTTTATAAAGCAAAGCCCTTTATGAACCAAAGCCCGTTATAAACCAAAGCCCGTTATAAACCAGAGCCTGTTATGAACCAGAGCCCTTTATAAACCACAGCCCTTTATAAACCACAGCCGGTTATAAACCAGAGCCTGTTATAAACCAGAGCCCTTTATAAACCAAAGCCGGTTATTTACCAGAGCCCTTTATAAACCAAAGCCGGTAATAAACCAGAGCCTGTTATAAAACAGAGGCCTTTATAAACCAAAGCCCTTTATAAACCAGAGCCCGTCATAAAACAGAGCAGGTTATAAGCCAGAGCCCTTTATGAACCAGAGCCCATTAAAAACCAGAGCCCTTTATAAACCAAATCCCGTTATAAACCAGAGCCTGTTACAAAACCAAATCCCGTTATAAACCAGAGCCCGTTACAAAACCAGAATCCTTTATGAACCAGAGCCCTTTATAAACCAAAGCCCTTTAAAAACCATAGCCCTTTATATACTAGAGCCTGTTATAAACAAGAGCCCTTTATAAACCAGAGCCCTTTATAAACCAAAGCCAGTTACAAACCAGAACCTGTTATAAATCAGAGCACTTTATAAACCAAAGCACGTTATTAACCAGAGCCTGTGATAATCCATAGCCCGTTATAAACCAGAGCTCTTTATAAACCAGAGCCCTTTATAAACCAAAGACCTTTAAAAACCAAAGCCCTTTAGAAACCAACTCCCTTTATAAACCAGAGCCCATTACAAAACCAGAGCCCTTTATAAACCAGAACCCTTTATAAACTAGAGCCAGTTATAAACCAGAGCGCTTTATAAACCAGAGCTCTCTATAAACAATAGCCTTTCATAAACCAGAGCACGTTATAAACCAGAGCCCTTTTTAAACCAGAGCCTGTTATAAACCAGAGCCCTTTATAAACTAGAGCTCTTTATTAACCAGAGCCCTTTATAAACCAGAGCTCGTTATAAACCAGAGCCCTTTAAAAACCAAAGCCCTTTATATACTAGAGCCTGTTATAAACAAGAGCCCTTTATAAACCAGAGCCCTTTATAAACCAAAGCCCGTTATAAACCAGAACCTGTTATAAATCAGAGCCCTTTATAAACCAAAGCCCGTTATAAACCAGAGCCTGTGATAATCCATAGCCCGTTATAAACCAGAGCTCTTTATAAACCAGAGCCCTTTATAAACCAAAGTCCTTTAAAAACCAAAGCCCTTTAGAAACCAACTCCCTTTATATACCAGAGCCTGTTATAAACCAGATCCCTTTATAAACCAGAACCCTTTATAAACTAGAGCCAGTTATAAACCAGAGCGCTTTATAAACCAGAGCTCTCTATAAACAATAGCCTTTCAAAAACCAGAGCACGTTATAAACCAGAGCCCTTTATAAACCAGAGCCTGTTATAAACCAGAGCCCTTTATAAACTAGAGCTCTTTATTAACCAGAGCCCTTTATAAACCAGAGCCTGTTATAAACCAGAGCCCTTTAAAAACGAGAGCTACTTATTATCCAGAGCCCTTTATAAACCAGAGCAGTTTATAAACCAGAGCCCTTTATAAACCACAGCCCATTATAAAACAGAGCCCTTTATAAACCATAGCCCTTTATTAACCAGATCGCTTTAAAAACCAGAGCCCTTTATAAAGCAAAGCCCTTTATGAACCAAAGCCCGTTATAAACCAAAGCCCGTTATAAACCAGAGCCTGTTATGAACCAGAGCCCTTTATAAACCACAGCCCTTTATAAACCACAGCCGGTTATAAACCAGAGCCTGTTATAAACCAGAGCCCTTTATAAACCAAAGCCGGTAATAAACCAGAGCCTGTTATAAAACAGAGGCCTTTATAAACCAAAGCCCTTTATAAACCAGAGCCCGTCATAAAACAGAGCAGGTTATAAGCCAGAGCCCTTTATGAACCAGAGCCCATTAAAAACCAGAGCCCTTTATAAACCAAATCCCTTTAAAAACTAAAGCCCTTTATATACTAGAGCCTGTTATAAACAAGAGCCCTTTATAAATCAGAGCCCTTTATAAACCAAAGCCAGTTATAAACCAGAACCTGTTATAAATCAGAGCCCTTTATAAACCAAAGCTCGTTATAAACCAGAGCCTGTAATAATCCATAGCCCGTTATAAACCAGAGCTCTTTATAAACCAGAGCCCTTTATAAACCAAAGTCCTTTAAAAACCAAAGCCCTTTAGAAACCAACTCCCTTTATATACCAGAGCCTGTAATAAACCAGAGCCCTTTATAAACCAAAGCCGGTTATAAACCAGAGCCCGTTACAAAACCAGATCCCTTTATAAACCAGAACCCTTTATAAACTAGAGCCAGTCATAAACCAGAGCGCTTTATAAACCAGAGCTCTCTATAAACAATAGCCTTTCATAAACCAGAGCACGTTATAAACCTGAGCCCTTTATAAACCAGAGCCTGTTATAAACCAGAGCCCTTTATAAACTAGAGCTCTTTATTAACCAGAGCCCTTTATAAACCAGAGCCCATTATAAACCAGAGCCCTTTAAAAACGAGAGCTATTTATTATTCAGAGCCCTTTATAAACCAGAGCAGTTTATAAACCAGAGCCCTTTATAAACCACAGCCCATTATAAAACAGAGCTCTTTATAAACCATAGCCCTTTATTAACCAGATCCCTTTAAAAACCAGAGCCCTTTATAAACCAAAGCCCTTTATAAACCAGAGCCCTTTATAAACCAAAGCCGGTTATAAACCAGAACCTGTTAAAAATCAGAGACCTTTATAAACCAAAGCCCGTTATATACCAGAGCCTGTTATAAACCAGAGCTCTTTATAAATAAAAGCCGGTTATAAATCAGAGCCCGTTATAAGCCACAGCCCTTTATAACCCAAAGCCGGTTATAAATCAGAGCCTGTTATAAACCAGAGCCCTTTATAAACCAAAGTCCGTTATAAATCAGAACCCTTTATAAACCAGAGCCCGTTATAAACCAGAGCGCTTTATAAACCAGAGCTCTCTATAAACAAAAGCCTTTTATAAACCAGAGCCCGTCATAAACCAGAGCCCTTTATAAACCAGAGCCTGTTATAAACCAGAGCCCTTTATAAACTAGTGCCCGTTATAAACCAGAGCCCTTTAAAAACGAGAGCTCCTTATCATCCAGAGCCCTTTATAAACCAGAGCAGTTTATAAACCAGAGCCCTTTATAAACCAGAGCCCATTATAAAACAGAGCTCTTTATAAACCATAGCCCTTTATTAACCAGATCCCTTTAAAAACCAAAGCCCTTTAGAATCCAAAGCCCTTTATATACTAGAGCCTGTTATAAACAAGAGCCCTTTATAAACCAGTGACCTTTATAAACCAAAGCCGGTTATAAACCAGAACCTGTTATAAATCAAAGCCCTTTATAAGCCAAAGCATGTTATAAACCAGAGCCTGTGATAATCCATAGCCCGTTACAAACCAGAGCTCTTTATAAACCAGAGCCCTTTATAAACCAAAGCCGGTTATAAACCAGAACCTGTTAAAAATCAGAGACCTTTTTAAACCAAAGCCCGTTATAAACCAGAGCCTGTGATAATCCATAGCCCGTTATAAACAAGAGCTCTTTATAAACCAGAGCCCTTTATAAACCAAAGTCCTTTAAAAACCAAAGCCCTTTAGAAACCAACGCCCTTTATATACCAGAGCCTGTTATAAACCAGAGCTCTTTATAAATAAAAGCTGGTTATAAACCAGAGCCCGTTATAAGCCTAGCCATTTATAAACCAAAGCCGGTTATAAATCAGAGCCTTTTATAAACCAGAGCCCTTTATAAACCAAAGTCCGTTATAAACCAGAACCCTTTATAAACCAGAGCCCGTTATAAACCAGAGCGCTTTATAAACCAGAGCTCTCTATAAACAAACGCCTTTTATAAACCAGAGCCTGTCATAAACCAGAGCCCTTTATAAACCAGAGCCTGTTATAAACCAGAGCCCTTTATAAACTAGAGCCCGTAATAAACCAGAGCCCTATATAAACGAGAGTTCTTTATTAACCAGAGCCCTTTATAAACCGGAGCCCGTTATAAACCAGAGCCCTTTAAAAACGAGAGCTACTTATCATCCAGAGCCCTTTATAAACCAGAGCAGTTTATAAACCAGAGCCCTTTATAAACCAGAGCCCATTATAAACAGAGCTCTTTATAAACCATAGCCCTTTATTAACCAGATCCCTTTAAAAACCAAAGCCCTTTAGAAACCAAAGCCCTTTATATACTAGAGCCTGTTATAAACAAGAGCCCTTTATAAACCAGTGACCTTTATAAACCAAAGCCGGTTATAAACCAGAACCTGTTATAAATCAAAGCCCTTTATAAACGAAAGCCCGTTATAAACCAGAGCCTGTGATAATCCATAGCCCGTTACAAACCAGAGCTCTTTATAAACCAGAGCACTGTATAAACCAAAGTCCTTTAAAAACCAAAGCCCTTTAGAAACCAATGCCCTTTATATACCAGAGCCTGTTATAAACCAGGGCTCTTTATAAACCAAAGCCGGTTATAAACCAGAGCCTGTTATAAACCCGAGCCCTTTATAAACCAAAGTCCGTTATAAACCAGAACCCTTTATAAACCAGAGCCCGTTATAAACCAGAGCCCGTTATAAACCAGAGCTCTTTATAAACAAATGCCTTTTATAAACCAGAGCCCGTCATAAACAAGAGCCCTTTATAAACCAGAGCCTGTTATAAACCAGAGCCCTTATAAACTAGAGCCTGTAATAAACCAGAGCCCTATATAAACGAAAATTCTTTATTAACCAGAGCCCTTTATAAACCAATTCAATTCAATTCAGTTTATTTATATAGCGCCAAATTCACAACACATGTCATCTCAAGGCACTTTACAGTTAACCAGATCATACAGTCAAATTGATACAAAGTTTTCTATCTAAGGAAAACCAGTTGATTGCATTGACTCATTGACTCAAATACAATCCCTCACACTAAGCATGCTTGTAGCGACAGTGGAGAGGAAAAACTCCCTTTTAACAGGAAGAAACCTCCAGCAGAACCAGGCTCAGTGTGAGCGGCCATCAGCTGAGGCCGACTGGGGTTCAAGGAGACAGAAGCAGAGATACAAAAAGCAGAGAAACAGGACCACACTGAAAAACAGGCCGATCTCCAGCATCTATAAACAAGGGTGTTGATGGAAGCAGCACAGCTGATGTTTCTTTCCAGGATGGCGTCACAGCCAAACAGGAACAGACAAGGCAAAGCTACTATGAGAAAAAGCAGAGAGAGCAGAACGTTAGAGATTGAACTAACAGATTCTGCAGAATAGGAGAACAGAGAGAGAATGAAGCAGAATGATGAAATGGGGGTCCATATGTCCTCCAAAAGTCTAAGCCTATAGCAGCATAACTATAGAGATAGCTCAGGATAACCTGAGAAACTCTAAATATAAGCTTTATCAAAAAGGAAAGTTTTAAGCCTACCCTTAAAAGTAGACAGGGTGTTTGCCTCACGGACCAAAACTGGTAGTTGGTTCCACAGGAGAGGAGCCTGATAACTAAAAGATCTGCCTCCCATTCTATTTTAGAAATTCTGGGAACCACTATAAACCTGCAGATTGAGAGCGAAGTGCTGTTTTAGGAACATAAGGAACAATCAGATCTCTGATATAAGATGGAGCTTGGCCATTTAAGGCTTTATATGTGAGAAGGAGGATTTTAAATTCTATTCTGGATTTAACAGGAAGCCAATGAAGAGAAGCCAGGATAGGAGAGATATGATCTCTCTTTTTCATTTTCATCAAAACTCTGGCAGCAGCATTTTGGATCAGCTGAAGGCTTTTAACTACAGTTTGGGCACTTCCTGATAGTAAAGAATTACAATAGTCCAGCCTTGAAGTAACAAATGCATGGACTAGTTTTTTCAGCATCACCCCTGGACAGGATATTTCTAATTTTTGCAATATTCCTCAGATGAAAGAAGGAAATTCTAGAAACCTCTTTGATGTGGGATTTAAATGACAGGTCCTGATCAAAAACAACACCAAGATTTTTCACTTTATTATCTGAAATCAGTTTAATCCCATCCAAATGAAGTGACTGACTAATCAGCTTCTTTTTCAAAGACTCTGGTCCAAAGACTATAACTTCTGTTTTTTTCTGCATTCAGAAGGAGAAAGTTAAGAGTCATCCAGGTTTTTATATCTTCAAGACATGCCTGTAATTTATGTAATGGGTTAGCTTCATCTGGATTTATATACAGATATAGCTGGGTATCATCAGCATAACAGTGAAAATTTATCCCATGCTGTCTAACTCTACCGATTGGAAGCATGTATAAAGTAAAGAGAATTGGTCCCAGCACCGATCCCCGTGGTACTCCACAGGCAACCCCCGAGCATGTTGAAGATCTGCCATTAATATGAACAAACTGAATTCGATCAAATAAATAAGATTTAAACCAGTCTAGTGCTGTTCCTTTAATTCCAACAAAATATTCAAGTCTTTCTAAAAGAATATTATGGTCAACTGTATCAAATGCAGCACTGAGATCCAACAGGATGAGCACAGATACAAGTCCATTATCTGAGGCCATGCGGTTTCAGTGCTATGATGAGCTCTAAAGCCAGACTGAAACTCTTCAAAAAGTTCATTATGGTGTAAGTTTGGCAACTACTTTCTAAAGAATTTTAGATAATAAAGGAAGATTGGATATAGGTCTATAATTGACCAAGTCGTCTGGGTCAAGAGACGGTTTCTTAAGCAGAGGTTTAATTACAGCAACCTTAAAAGCTTTAGGTAAATATCCCTGTAACACAGATAGATTAATCACATCTAAAATGGAGGGGGAGATCAAAGGGAATACCTCCTTAATTAACCTGGTTGGAACTGGATCTAACATAAGAGTTGAAGGCTTAGATGAAGACAATAATTTTGCTAACTCAGAAAGTTCAACTGGATCAAAGCAGTCAAAACCCGGTTCAGATTCCATGACTACCTCAGATACAATCGCTGATCGAGGAGTGCTTATGATCTTATTTTTAATAAGATCATAAGCAGAGCCCTTTAAAAACGAGAGCTCCTTATTATCCAGAGCCCTTTATAAACCAAAGCCCGTTATAAACCAGAGCCCGTTACAAAACCAGAATCCTTTATGAACCAGAGCCCTTTATAAACCAAAGCCCTTTAAAAACCAAAACCCTTTAGAAACCAAAGCCCTTTATATACTAGAGCCTGTTATAAACAAGAGCCCTTTATAAACCAGAGCCCTTTATAAACCAAAGCCGGTTATAAACAGGAACCTGTTATAAATCAGAGCCCTTTATAAACCAAAGCCCGTTATAAACCAGAGCCTGTGATAATCCATAGCCCGTTATAAACCAGAGCTCTTTATAAACCAGAGCCCTTTATAAACCAAAGTCCTTTAAAAACCAAAGCCCTTTAGAAACCAACGCCCTTTATATACTAGAGCCTGTTATAAACCAGAGCCCTTTATAAACCAAAGCCGGTTATAAACCAGAGCCCGTTATAAACCAGGGCCCATTATAAACCAGAGCTCTTTATGAATAATAGCCTATTAAAAACTAGAGCCCTTTGTAAACCAGAGCCTGTTATAAACCAGTACCCTTTGAGAACCATAGCCCTTTATAAACCAAAGCCCTTTAAAAACCAAAGCTCTTTAGAAACCAAAGCCCTTTATAAACCAGAGCCCGTTATAAACCAGAGCCCATTATAAACCAGAGCCCGTTACAAAACCAGAGCCCTTTATAAACCAGAGCCCGTTATAAACCAATACCCTTTAGAAACCAAAGCTCTTTATAAACCAAAGCCCTTTATAAACCAGAGCCCGTCATAAAACAGAGCAGGTTATAAGCCAGAGCCCTTTATGAACCAGAGCCCATTAAAAACCAGAGCCCTTTATAAACCAAATCCCGTTATAAACCAGAGCCCGTTACAAAACCAGAATCCTTTATGAACCAGAGCCCTTTATAAACCAAAGCCCTTTAAAAACCAAAGCCCTGTATATACTAGAGCCTGTTATAAACAAGAGCCCTTTATAAACCAGAGCCCTTTATAAACCAAAGCCAGTTATAAACCAGAACCTGTTATAAATCAGAGCCCTTTATAAACCATAGCCCGTTATAAACCAGAGCTCTTTTACAAACCAGAGGCCTTTATAAACCAAATTCCTTTAAAAACCAAAGCCCTTTAGAAACCAACTCCCTTTATATACCAGAGCCTGTTATAAACCAGAGCCCTTTATAAACCAAAGCCGGTTATAAACCAGAGCCCGTTACAAAACCAGATGCCTTTATAAACCAGAACCCTTTATAAACTAGAGCCAGTTATAAACCAGAGCGCTTTATAAACCAGAGTTCTCTATAAACAATAGCCTTTCATAAACCAGAGCACGTTATAAACCTGAGCCCTTTATAAACCAGAGCCTGTTATAAACCAGAGCCCTTTAAAAACGAGAGCTACTTATTATCCAGAGCCCTTTATAAACCAGAGCAGTTTATAAACCAGAGCCCTTTATAAAACACAGCCCATTATAAAACAGAGCTCTTTATAAACCATAGCCCTTTATTAACCAGATCCCTTTAAAAACCAGAGCCCTTTATAAACCAAAGCCCGTTATAAACCAGAGCCTGTTATGAACCAGAGCCCTTTATAAACCACAGCCATTTATAAACCACAGCCGGTTATAAACCAGAGCCTGTTATAAACCAGAGCCCTTTAAAAACCAAAGCCCTTTAGAAACCAAAGCCCTTCATATACCAGAGCCTATTATAAACCAGAGCCATTTATAAACCAAAGCCGGTTAAAAACCAATGCCCATTTATAAACCAGAGCCCTTTATAAACCAGAGCCCTTTATAAAACACAGCCGGTTATTAGCCAAAGCCGGTTATAAACCAGAGCCTGTAATAAACCAGAGCCCGTTGAAACCAAAGCCCTTTAAAAACCAAAGCCCTTTAGAAACCAAAGCCCTTCATATACCAGAGCCTATTATAAACCAGAGCCATTTATAAACCAAAGCCGGTTAAAAACCAATGCCCATTTATAAACCAGAGCCCTTTATAAACCAAAGCCCGTTATAAACCAGAGCCCATTATAAACCAATGCCCTTTAAAAACACAAGCCCTTTAGAAACCAAAGCCCTTCATATACCAGAGCCTATTATAAACCAGAGCCATTTATAAACCAAAGCCGGTTATAAACCAGAGCCTGTTATGAACCAGAGCCCTTTATAAACCAAAGCCTTTTATAAACCCGAGCCCATTATAAACCAGAGCCCTTTATAAACCAGAGCCTGTTATAAACCAGAGCCTGTGATAATCCATAGCCCGTTATAAACCAGAGCTCTTTATAAACCAGAGGCCTTTATAAACCAAAGTCCTTTAAAAACCAAAGCCCTTTAGAAACCAACTCCCTTTATATACCAGAGCCTGTTATAAACCAGAGCCCTTTATAAACCAAAGCCGGTTATAAACCAGAGCCCGTTACAAAACCAGATCCCTTTATAAACCAGAACCCTTTATAAACTAGAGCCAGTTATAAACCAGAGCGCTTTATAAACCAGAGCTCTCTATAAACAATAGCCTTTCATAAACCAGAGCACGTCATAAACCTGAGCCCTTTATAAACCAGAGCCTGTTATAAACCAGAGCCCTTTATAAACTAGAGCTCTTTATTAACCAGAGCCCTTTATAAACCAGAGCCCGTTATAAACCAGAGCCCTTTAAAAACGAGAGCTACTTATTATCCAGAGCCCTTTATAAACCAGAGCAGTTTATAAACCAGAGCCCTTTATAAACCACAGCCCATTATAAAACAGAGCTCTTTATAAACCAGAGCCCTTTATAAACCACAGCCCATTATAAAACAGAGCTCTTTATAAACCATAGCCCTTTATTAACCAGATCCCTTTAAAAACCAGAGCCCTTTATAAAGCAAAGCCCTTTATAAACCTGAGCCCGTTATAAACCAGAGCCCTTTATAAACCAAAGCCGGTTATTTACCAGAGCCCGTTAAAAACCAGAGCCCTTTATAAACCAAAGCCGGTAATAAACCAGAGCCTGTTATAAAACAGAGGCCTTTATAAACCAAAGCCCTTTATAAACCAGAGCCCGTCATAAAACAGAGCAGGTTATAAGCCAGAGCTCTTTATGAACCAGAGCCCATTAAAAACCAGAGCCCTTTATAAACCAAATCCCGTTATAAACCAGAGCCCGTTACAAAACCAAATCCCGTTATAAACCAGAGCCCGTTACAAAACCAGAATCCTTTATGAACCAGAGCCCTTTATAAACCAAAGCCCTTTAAAAACCAAAGCCCTTTATATACTAGAGCCTGTTATAAACAAAAGCCCTTTATAAACCAGAGCCCTTTATAAACCAAAGCCAGTTATAAACCAGAACCTGTTATAAATCAGAGCCCTTTATAAACCAAAGCCCGTTATAAACCAGAGCGTGTGATAATCCATAGCCCGTTATAAACCAGAGCCGGTTATAAACCAAAGCCCTTTATAAACCAGAGCCCATTATAAACCAGAACCATTTATGAACCAGAGCCCTTTATAAACCAAAAACCTTTAAAACCAAAGCCCTTTATATACCAGAGCCTGTTATAAACCAGAGCCCTTTATAAACCAGAGCCCTTTATAAAACACAGCCGGTTATTAGCCAAAGCCGGTTATAAACCAGAGCCTGTAATAAACCAGAGCCCGTTGAAACCAAAGCCCTTTAAAAACCAAAGCCCTTCATATACCAGAGCCTATTATAAACCAGAGCCATTTATAAACCAAAGCCGGTTATAAACCTGAGCCGTTATAAACCAGAGCCCTTTATAAACCAAAGCCGGTTATAAACCAGAGCCCTTTATAAACCAAAGCCCGTTATAAACCAGAGCCCATTATAAACCAATGCCCTTTAAAAACACAAGCCCTTTACAAACCAAAGCCCTTCATATACCAGAGCCTATTATAAACCAGAGCCATTTATAAACCAAAGCCGGTTATAAACCAGAGCCAGTTATGAACCAGAGCCCTTTATAAACCAAAGCCTTTTATAAACCCGAGCCCATTATAAACCAGAGCCCTTTATAAACCAGAGCCTGTTATAAACCAGAGCCTGTGATAATCCATAGCCCGTTATAAACCAGAGCTCTTTATAAACCAGAGGCCTTTATAAACCAAAGTCCTTTAAAAACCAAAGCCCTTTAGAAACC
Source organism: Cyprinodon diabolis (assembly GCA_030533445.1). Taxonomy (NCBI): domain Eukaryota; kingdom Metazoa; phylum Chordata; class Actinopteri; order Cyprinodontiformes; family Cyprinodontidae; genus Cyprinodon; species Cyprinodon diabolis. The sequence continues at coordinate 593,762 of JARPUW010000076.1, read as the reverse complement.
AACTCCCTTTATATACCAGAGCCTGTTATAAACCAGAGCCCTTTATAAACCAAAGCCGGTTATAAACCAGAGCCCGTTACAAAACCAGATCCCTTTATAAACCAGAACCCTTTATAAACTAGAGCCAGTTATAAACCAGAGCGCTTTATAAACCAGAGCTCTCTATAAACAATAGCCTTTCATAAACCAGAGCACGTCATAAACCTGAGCCCTTTATAAACCAGAGCCTGTTATAAACCAGAGCCCTTTATAAACTAGAGCTCTTTATTAACCAGAGCCCTTTATAAACCAGAGCCCGTTATAAACCAGAGCCCTTTAAAAACGAGAGCTACTTATTATCCAGAGCCCTTTATAAACCAGAGCAGTTTATAAACCAGAGCCCTTTATAAACCACAGCCCATTATAAAACAGAGCTCTTTATAAACCATAGCCCTTTATTAACCAGATCCCTTTAAAAACCAGAGCCCTTTATAAAGCAAAGCCCTTTATAAACCTGAGCCCGTTATAAACCAGAGCCCTTTATAAACCACAGCCCTTTATAAACCACAGCCGGTTATAAACCAGAGCCTGTTATAAACCAGAGCCCTTTATAAACCAAAGCCGGTTATTTACCAGAGCCCGTTAAAAACCAGAGCCCTTTATAAACCAAAGCCGGTAATAAACCAGAGCCTGTTATAAAACAGAGGCCTTTATAAACCAAAGCCCTTTATAAACCAGAGCCCGTCATAAAACAGAGCAGGTTATAAGCCAGAGCCCTTTATGAACCAGAGCCCATTAAAAACCAGAGCCCTTTATAAACCAAATCCCGTTATAAACCAGAGCCCGTTACAAAACCAAATCCCGTTATAAACCAGAGCCCGTTACAAAACCAGAATCCTTTATGAACCAGAGCCCTTTATAAACCAAAGCCCTTTAAAACCAAAGCCCTTTATATACCAGAGCCTGTTATAAACCAGAGCCCTTTATAAACCAGAGCCCTTTATAAAACACAGCCGGTTATTAGCCAAAGCCGGTTATAAACCAGAGCCCTTTATAAACTAGAGCTCTTTATTAACCAGAGCCCTTTATAAACCAGAGCCCGTTATAAACCAGAGCCCTTTAAAAACGAGAGCTACTTATTATCCAGAGCCCTTTATAAACCAGAGCAGTTTATAAACCAGAGCCCTTTATAAACCAGAGCCCATTGTAAAACAGAGCTCTTTATAAACCATAGCCCTTTATAAACCATAGCCCTTTATTAACCAGAGCCCTTTATTAACCAGATCCCTTTAAAAACAAGAGCCCTTTATAAACCAACGCCCTTTATAAACCAAAGCCCTTTATAATCCAGAGGCCGTTATAAACCAAAGCCCTTTATAAACGAGAGCTCTTTATTAACCAGAGCCCTTTATAAACCAGAGCCCTTTATAAACCAGAGCCCTTTATAAACCAAAGCCGGTTTTAAAACAAAGCCCGTTATATACCAAAGCCCATTATAAACCAATACCCTTTAGAAAACAAAGCTCTTTATAAACCAAAGCCCTTTATAAACCAGAGCCGGTTATACACCAGAGCCGGTTATATAAAAGACCCTGTTATAAACCAGAGCCCTTAATAAGCCAAAAACCATTATAAACCAGAGCCCTTTATAAACCAGAATCCTTTATAAACCAGAGCCTGTTATAAACCAGAGCCATTTCAAAAACCTAAGCCCTTTTGGAACCCAAGCTCTTTATAAACCAATACCCTTTAGAAACCGAAGCTCTTTATAAACCAAAGCCCTTTATAAACCAGAGCCCGTTATAAACCCGAGCCGGTTATAAACCAGAGCCCTTTATGAACCCGAGCCGGTTATAAACCAGAGCCCTTTATGAACCATAGCCCATTAAAAACCAGAGCCCTTTGTAAACCAGAGCCTGTTATAAACCAGAACCCTTTAAGAACAAAAGCCCTTTATAAACCAGAGCCCGTTACAAAACCAGAGCCCTTTATAAACCAGAACCCTTTATAAACCAGAGCCAGTTATAAACCAGAACCCTTTATAAACCGGAACTCTTTATAAACCAAAGCCTTTTATAAACCAGAGCCCGTTATAAATCAGAGCCCTTAATAAACCAGAGCCATTTATAAACCAAAGCCGGTTATAAACCTGAGCCCGTTATAAACCAGAGCCCTTTATAAACCAAAGCCGGTTATAAACCAGAGCCTGTTATAAACCAGAGCCCTTTATAAACCAAAGCCCGTTATAAACCAGGGCCCATTATAAACCAAAGCCGGTTATAAACAAGAGCCTGTTATAAACCAGAGCCCTTTATAAACCAAAGCCCTTTATAAACCAGAGCCCGTTACAAAACCAGAGCCCTTTATAAACCAGAACCCTTTATAAACCAGAGCCAGTTATAAACCAGAGCCATTTCAAAAACCTAAGCCCTTTTGGAACCCAAGCTCTTTATAAACCAATACCCTTTAGAAACCAAAGCTCTTTATAAACCAAAGCCCTTTATAAACCAGAGCCCGTTATAAACCCGAGCCGGTTATAAACCAGAGCCCTTTATAAACCAAAGCCCTTTAGAAACCAAAGCCCTTTAGAAACCAAAGCCCTTCATATACCAGAGCCTATTATAAACCAGAGCCATTTATAAACCAAAGCCGGTTATAAACCTGAGCCGTTATAAACCAGAGCCCTTTATAAACCAAAGCCGGTTATAAACCAGAGCCCTTTATAAACCAAAGCCCGTTATAAACCAGAGCCCATTATAAACCAATGCCCTTTAAAAACACAAGCCCTTTAGAAACCAAAGCCGTTCATATACCAGAGCCTATTATAAACCAGAGCCTGTTATGAACCAGAGCCCTTTATAAACCAAAGCCTTTTATAAACCCGAGCCCATTATAAACCAGAGCCCTTTATAAACCAGAGCCTGTTATAAACCAGAGCCTGTGATAATCCATAGCCCGTTATAAACCAGAGCTCTTTATAAACCAGAGGCCTTTATAAACCAAAGTCCTTTAAAAACCAAAGCCCTTTAGAAACCAACTCCCTTTATATACCAGAGCCTGTTATAAACCAGAGCCCTTTATAAACCAAAGCCGGTTATAAACCAGAGCCCGTTACAAAACCAGATCCCTTTATAAACCAGAACCCTTTATAAACTAGAGCCAGTTATAAACCAGAGCGCTTTATAAACCAGAGCTCTCTATAAACAATAGCCTTTCATAAACCAGAGCACGTCATAAACCTGAGCCCTTTATAAACCAGAGCCTGTTATAAACCAGAGCCCTTTATAAACTAGAGCTCTTTATTAACCAGAGCCCTTTATAAACCAGAGCCCGTTATAAACCAGAGCCCTTTAAAAACGAGAGCTACTTATTATCCAGAGCCCTTTATAAACCAGAGCAGTTTATAAACCAGAGCCCTTTATAAACCACAGCCCATTATAAAACAGAGCTCTTTATAAACCATAGCCCTTTATTAACCAGATCCCTTTAAAAACCAGAGCCCTTTATAAAGCAAAGCCCTTTATAAACCTGAGCCCGTTATAAACCAGAGCCCTTTATAAACCACAGCCCTTTATAAACCACAGCCGGTTATAAACCAGAGCCTGTTATAAACCAGAGCCCTTTATAAACCAAAGCCGGTTATTTACCAGAGCCCGTTAAAAACCAGAGCCCTTTATAAACCAAAGCCGGTAATAAACCAGAGCCTGTTATAAAACAGAGGCCTTTATAAACCAAAGCCCTTTATAAACCAGAGCCCGTCATAAAACAGAGCAGGTTATAAGCCAGAGCCCTTTATGAACCAGAGCCCATTAAAAACCAGAGCCCTTTATAAACCAAATCCCGTTATAAACCAGAGCCCGTTACAAAACCAAATCCCGTTATAAACCAGAGCCCGTTACAAAACCAGAATCCTTTATGAACCAGAGCCCTTTATAAACCAAAACCCTTTAAAACCAAAGCCCTTTATATACCAGAGCCTGTTATAAACCAGAGCCCTTTATAAACCAGAGCCCTTTATAAAACACAGCCGGTTATTAGCCAAAGCCGGTTATAAACCAGAGCCCTTTATAAACTAGAGCTCTTTATTAACCAGAGCCCTTTATAAACCAGAGCCCGTTATAAACCAGAGCCCTTTAAAAACGAGAGCTACTTATTATCCAGAGCCCTTTATAAACCAGAGCAGTTTATAAACCAGAGCCCTTTATAAACCACAGCCCATTATAAAACAGAGCTCTTTATAAACCATAGCCCTTTATTAACCAGATCCCTTTAAAAACCAGAGCCCTTTATAAAGCAAAGCCCTTTATAAACCTGAGCCCGTTATAAACCAGAGCCCTTTATAAACCACAGCCCTTTATAAACCACAGCCGGTTATAAACCAGAGCCTGTTATAAACCAGAGCCCTTTATAAACCAAAGCCGGTTATTTACCAGAGCCCGTTAAAAAACAGAGGCCTTTATAAACCAAAGCCCTTTATAAACCAGAGCCCGTCATAAAACAGAGCAGGTTATAAGCCAGAGCCCTTTATGAACCAGAGCCCATTAAAAACCAGAGCCCTTTATAAACCAAATCCCATTATAAACCAGAGCCCGTTACAAAACCAAATCCCGTTATAAACCAGAGCCCGTTACAAAACCAGAATCCTTTATGAACCAGAGCCCTTTATAAACCAAAGCTCTTTAAAAACCAAAGCCCTTTATATACTAGAGCCTGTTATAAACAAAAGCCCTTTATAAACTAGAGCCCTTTATAAACCAAAGCCAGTTATAAACCAGACCCTGTTATAAATCAGAGCCCTTTATAAACCAAAGCCCGTTATAAACCAGAGCGTGTGATAATCCATAGCCCGTTATAAACCAGAGCCGGTTATAAACCAAAGCCCTTTATAAACCAGAACCCATTATAAACCAGAACCATTTATGAACCAGAGCCCTTTATAAACCAAAAACCTTTAAAACCAAAGCCCTTTATATACCAGAGCCTGTTATAAACCAGAGCCCTTTATAAACCAGAGCCCTTTATAAAACACAGCCGGTTATTAGCCAAAGCCGGTTATAAACCAGAGCCTGTAATAAACCAGAGCCCGTTGAAACCAAAGCCCTTTAAAAACCAAAGCCCTTTAGAAACCAAAGCCCTTCATATACCAGAGCCTATTATAAACCAGAGCCATTTATAAACCAAAGCCGGTTATAAACCTGAGCCGTTATAAACCAGAGCCCTTTATAAACCAAAGCCGGTTATAAACCAGAGCCCTTTATAAACCAAAGCCCGTTATAAACCAGAGCCCATTATAAACCAATGCCCTTTAAAAACACAAGCCCTTTAGAAACCAAAGCCCTTCATATACCAGAGCCTATTATAAACCAGAGCCATTTATAAACCAAAGCCGGTTATAAACCAGAGCCTGTTATGAACCAGAGCCCTTTATAAACCAAAGCCTTTTATAAACCCGAGCCCATTATAAACCAGAGCCCTTTATAAACCAGAGCCTGTTATAAACCAGAGCCTGTGATAATCCATAGCCCGTTATAAACCAGAGCTCTTTATAAACCAGAGGCCTTTATAAACCAAAGTCCTTTAAAAACCAAAGCCCTTTAGAAACCAACTCCCTTTATATACCAGAGCCTGTTATAAACCAGAGCCCTTTATAAACCAAAGCCGGTTATAAACCAGAGCACGTTACAAAACCAGATCCCTTTATAAACCAGAACCCTTTATAAACTAGAGCCAGTTATAAACCAGAGCGCTTTATAAACCAGAGCTCTCTATAAACAATAGCCTTTCATAAACCAGAGCACATCATAAACCTGAGCCCTTTATAAACCAGAGCCTGTTATAAACCAGAGCCCTTTATAAACTAGAGCTCTTTATTAACCAGAGCCCTTTATAAACCAGAGCCCGTTATAAACCAGAGCCCTTTAAAAACGAGAGCTACTTATTATCCAGAGCCCTTTATAAACCAGAGCAGTTTATAAACCAGAGCCCTTTATAAACCACAGCCCATTATAAAACAGAGCTCTTTATAAACCATAGCCCTTTATTAACCAGATCCCTTTAAAAACCAGAGCCCTTTATAAAGCAAAGCCCTTTATAAACCTGAGCCCGTTATAAACCAGAGCCCTTTATAAACCACAGCCCTTTATAAACCACAGCCGGTTATAAACCAGAGCCTGTTATAAACCAGAGCCCTTTATAAACCAAAGCCGGTTATTTACCAGAGCCCGTTAAAAACCAGAGCCCTTTATAAACCAAAGCCGGTAATAAACCAGAGCCTGTTATAAAACAGAGGCCTTTATAAACCAAAGCCCTTTATAAACCAGAGCCCGTCATAAAACAGAGCAGGTTATAAGCCAGAGCCCTTTATGAACCAGAGCCCATTAAAAACCAGAGCCCTTTATAAACCAAATCCCGTTATAAACCAGAGCCCGTTACAAAACCAAATCCCGTTATAAACCAGAGCCCGTTACAAAACCAGAATCCTTTATGAACCAGAGCCCTTTATAAACCAAAGCCCTTTAAAAACCAAAGCCCTTTATATACTAGAGCCTGTTATAAACAAAAGCCCTTTATAAACCAGAGCCCTTTATAAACCAAAGCCAGTTATAAACCAGAACCTGTTATAAATCAGAGCCCTTTATAAACCAAAGCCCGTTATAAACCAGAGCGTGTGATAATCCATAGCCCGTTATAAACCAGAGCTCTTTATAAACCAGAGCCCTTTATAAACCAAAGTCCTTTAAAAACCAAAGCCCTTTAGAAACCAACTCCCTTTATATACCAGAGCCTGTTATAAACCAGAGCCCTTTATAAACCAAAGCCGGTTATAAACCAGAGCCCGTTACAAAACCAGATCCCTTTATAAACCAGAACCCTTTATAAACTAGAGCCAGTTATAAACCAGAGCGCTTTATAAACCAGAGCTCTCTATAAACAATAGCCTTTCATAAACCAGAGCACGTTATAAACCTGAGCCCTTTATAAACCAGAGCCTGTTATAAAACAGAGCCCTTTATAAACTAGAGCTCTTTATTAAGCAGAGCCCTTTATAAACCAGAGCCGATTATAAACCACAGCCCTTTAAAAGCGAGAGCTACTTATTATCCAGAGCCCTTTATAAACCAGAGCAGTTTATAAACCAGAGCCCTTTATAAACCACAGCACATTATAAAACAGAGCTCTTTATAAACCATAGCCCTTTATTAACCAGATCCCATTAAAAACCAGAGCCCGTTATAAACCAAAGACCGTTATAAACCAGAGCCTGTTATGAACCAGAGCCCTTTATAAACCACAGCCCTTTATAAACCACAGCCGTTTATAAACCAAAGCCGGTTATTTACCAGAGCCCGTGAAAAACCAGAGCCCTTTATAAACCAAAGCCAGTAATAAACCAGAGCCTGTTATAAAACAGAGCCCTTTATAAACCAAAGCCGGTTATTTACCAGAGCCCGTTAAAAACCAGAGCCCTTTATAAACCAAAGCCGGTAATAAACCAGAGCCTGTTATAAAACAGAGGCCTTTATGAACTAAAGCCCATTATTAACCAGGGCCCATTATAAACCAGAGCTCTTTATGAACCATAGCCCATTAAAAACCAGAGCCCTTTGTAAACCAGAGCCTGTTATAAACCAGAACCCTTTAAGAACCAGAGCCCTTTATAAACCAAAGTCCTTTAAAAATCAAAGCTCTTTAGAAACCAAAGCCGTTTATAAACCAGAGCCCATTATAAACCAGAGCCGGTTATAAACCAGAGGCTGTTATAAACAATAGCCCTTTATAAACCAAAGCCCATTATAAACCAGAGCCTGTTACAAAACCAGAGCCCTTTATAAACCAGAGCCCTTTATAAACCAATACCCTTTATAAACCAAAATCATTTAAAAACCAAAGCCCTTTAGAAACCAACGCCCTTTATATACCAGAGCCTGTTATAAACCAGAGCCCTTTATAAACCAAAGCCAGTTATAAACCAGAGCCCGTTATAAGCCAAAGCCCTTTATAAACCAGAGCCTGTTATAAACCAGAGCTCGTTATAAACCAGAGCCCTTTATAAACCAGAGCCTGTTATAAACCAGAGCCCTTTATAAACTAGAGCCCGTAATAAACCAGAGCTCTATATAAACGAGAGCTCTTTATTAACCAGAGCCCTTTATAAACCAGAGCCCGTTATAAACCAGAGCCCTTTAAAAACGAGAGCTCCTTATTATCCAGAGCCCTTTATAAACCATAGCCGGTTATAAACCAGAGCCCGCTATAAACCAGAGCCCTTTATAAACCAAAGCCGGTAATAAGTCAGAGCCTGTTATAAACCAGATCCTGTTATAAACCAGAGCCCTTTATAAACCAGAGCCCGTTATAAACCAGAGCCTGTTATAAACCAGAGCCCGTTATAAACCAGAGCCCTTTATAAACCAAAGCCGGTAATAAGTCAGAGCCTGTTATAAACCAGATCCTGTTATAAACCAGAGCCCTTTATAAACCAGAGCCCGTTATAAACCAGAGCCTGTTATAAACCAGAGCCCTTTATAAACCAAAGCCGGTAATAAGTCAGAGCCTGTTATAAACCAGAGCCCTTTATAAACCAAAGCCAGTTATAAACCAGAGCCCGTTATAAACCAGAGCCCTTTATAAACCAAAGCCGGTAATAAGTCAGAGCCTGTTATAAACCAGATCCTGTTATAAACCAGAGCCCTTTATAAACCAAAGTCCGTTATAAACCAGAGCCAGTTATAAACCAGAGCCCGTTATAAACCAAAGCCGGTTATAAACCAGAGCCCGTTATAAGCCAGAGCTCTTTATAAACCAGAGCCTGTTATAAACCAGAGCCCGTTATAAACCAGAGCCCTTTATAAACTAGAGCCCGTAATAAACCAGAGCCCTATATAAACGAGAGCTCTTTATTAACCAGAGCCCTTTATAAACCAGAGCCCTTTAAAAACGAGAGCTCCTTATTATCCAGAGCCCTTTATAAACCAAAGCCGGTTATAAACCAGACCCCTTTATAAACCAATACCCTTTAGAGACCAAAGCTCTTTATAAACCAGAGCCCTTTATAAACCAGAGCACGTTATAAACCAGAGCCGGTTATAAACCAAAGCCCTTTATAAAGCAGAGCTCATTATAAACCAGAACCATTTATGAATCAGAGCCCTTTATAAACCAAAGACCTTTAAAAAGAAAAGCCCTTTATATACCAGAGCCTGTTATAAACCAGAGCCCTTTATAAAACACAGCCGGTTATAAACCAAAGCCGGTTATAAACCAGAGCGTGTAACAAACCAGAGCCCGTTATAAACCAAAGCCCTTTAAAAACCAAAGCCCTTTAGAAACCAAAGCCCTTCATATACCAGAGCCTATTATAAATCAGAGCCATTTATAAACCAAAGCATTTTATAAACCTGAGCCCGTTATAAACCAGAGCCCTTTATAAACCAAAGCCGGTTATAAACCAGAGCTTGTTATAAACCAGAGCCCTTTATAAACCAAAGCCCGTTATAAACCAGGGCCCATTATAAACCAAAGCCGATTATAAACAAGAGCCTGTTATAAACCAGAGCCCTTTATAAACCAAAGCCCGTTATAAACCAGGGCCCATTATAAACCAAAGCCGGTTATAAACAAGAGTCTGTTATAAACCAGAGCCCTTTATAAACCAAAGCGCTTTATAAACCAGAGCCCGTTACAAAACCAGAGCCCTTTATAAACCAGAACCCTTTATAAACCAGAGCCAGTTATAAACTAGAACCCTTTATAAACCAAAGCCCGTTATAAACCAGGGCCCATTATAAACCAAAGCCGATTATAAACAAGAGCCTGTTATAAACCAGAACCCTTTATAAACCAAAGCCCGTTATAAACCAAAGCCTTTTATAAACCAGAGCCCATTATAAACCAGAGCCCTTTATAAACCAGAGCCTGTTATAAACCAGAGCCCATTGTAAAACAGAGCTCTTTATAAACCATAGCCCTTTATTAACCAGAGCCCTTTATTAACCAGATCCCTTTAAAAACAAGAGCCCTTTATAAACCAACGCCCTTTATAAACCAAAGCCCTTTATAATCCAGAGGCCGTTATAAACCAAAGCCCTTTATAAACGAGAGCTCTTTATTAACCAGAGCCCTTTATAAACCAGAGCCCTTTATAAACCAGAGCCCTTTATAAACCAAAGCCGGTTTTAAACAAAGCCCGTTATATACCAAAGCCCATTATAAACCAATACCCTTTAGAAAACAAAGCTCTTTATAAACCAAAGCCCTTTATAAACCAGAGCCGGTTATACACCAGAGCCGGTTATAAAAAAGACCCTGCTATAAACCAGAGCCCTTAATAAGCCAAAAACCATTATAAACCAGAGCCCTTTATAAACCAGAACCCTTAATAAACCAGAGCCATTTATAAACCAAAGCCGGTTATAAACCTGAGCCCGTTATAAACCAGAGCCCTTTATAAACCAAAGCCGGTTATAAACCAGAGCCTGTTATAAACCAGAGCCCTTTATAAACCAAAGCCCGTTATAAACCAGGGCCCATTATAAACCAAAGCCGGTTATAAACAAGAGCCTGTTATAAACCAGAGCCCTTTATAAACCAAAGCCCTTTATAAACCAGAGCCCGTTACAAAACCAGAGCCCTTTATAAACCAGAACCCTTTATAAACCAGAGCCAGTTATAAACCAGAGCCATTTCAAAAACCTAAGCCCTTTTGGAACCCAAGCTCTTTATAAACCAATACCCTTTAGAAACCAAAGCTCTTTATAAACCAAAGCCCTTTATAAACCAGAGCCCGTTATAAACCCGAGCCGGTTATAAACCAGAGCCCTTTATGAACCCGAGCCGGTTATAAACCAGAGCCCTTTATGAACCATAGCCCATTAAAAACCAGAGCCCTTTGTAAACCAGAGCCTGTTATAAACCAGAACCCTTTAGGAACAAAAGCCCTTTATAAACCAGAGCCCGTTACAAAACCAGAGCCCTTTATAAACCAGAACCCTTTATAAACCAGAGCCAGTTATAAACCAGAACCCTTTATAAACCAGAACTCTTTATAAACCAAAGCCTTTTATAAACCAGAGCCCGTTATAAATCAGAGCCCTTAATAAACCAGAGCCATTTATAAACCAAAGCCGGTTCTAAACCTGAGCCCGTTATAAACCAGAGCCCTTTATAAACCAAAGCCGGTTATAAACCAGAGCCTGTTATAAACCAGAGCCCTTTATAAACCAAAGTCCGTTATAAACCAGGGCCCATTATAAACCAAAGCCGGTTATAAACAAGAGCCTGTTATAAACCAGAGCCCTTTATAAACCAAAGCCCTTTATAAACCAGAGCCCGTTACAAAACCAGAGCCCTTTATAAACCAGAACCCTTTATAAACCAGAGCCAGTTATAAACCAGAGCCATTTCAAAAACCTAAGCCCTTTTGGAACCCAAGCTCTTTATAAACCAATACCCTTTAGAAACAAAAGCTCTTTATAAACCAAAGCCCTTTATAAATCAGAGCCCGTTATAAACCCGAGCCGGTTATAAACCAGAGCCCTTTATGAACCAGAGCCCATTAAAAACCAGAGCCCTTTGTAAACCAGAGCCTGTTATAAAACAGAACCCTTTAAGAACAAAAGCCCTTTATAAACCAGAGCCCATTTACAAAACCAGAGCCCTTTATAAACCAGAACCCTTTATAAACCAGAGCCAGTTATAAACCAGAACCCTTTATAAACCAGAACTCTTTATAAACCAAAGCCTTTTATAAACCAGAGCCCGTTATAAATCAGAGCCCTTTATAAACCAGAGCCATTTATAAACCAAAGCCGGTTATAAACCTGAGCCCGTTATAAACCAGAGCCCTTTATAAACCAAAGCCGGTTATAAACCAGAGCCTGTTATAAACCAGAGCCCTTTATAAACCAAAGCCCGTTATAAACCAGGGCCCATTATAAACCAAAGCCGGTTATAAACAAGAGCCTGTTATAAACCAGAGCCCTTTATAAACCAAAGCCCTTTATATACCAGAGCCCGTTACAAAACCAGAGCCCTTTATAAACCAGAACCCTTTATAAACCAGAGCCAGTTATAAACCAGAACCCTTTATAATCCAGAACTCTTTATAAACCAAAGCCTTTTATAAACCAGAGGCCGTTATAAACCTGAGCCCTTTATAAACAAGAGCCCTTTATAAACTAGAACCCGTAATAGACCTGAGCCCTTTATAAACCAGAGCCCTTCATAAACCAGAGCCCATTATAAAACAGAGCTCTTTATAAAACATAGCCCTTTATTAACCCGAGCCCTTTATTAACCATATCCCTTTAAAAACAAGAGCCCTTTATAAACCGACGCCCTTTATAAACCAAAGCCCTTAATAAACCAGAGCCCGGTATAAACCAGAGCCCTTTATAAACGAGAGCTCTTTATTAACCAGAGCCCTTTATAAACCAGAGCCCTTTATAAACCAAAGCCGGTTTTAAACCAAAGCCCGTTATAAACCAAAGCCCATTATAAACCAATACCCTTTAGAAAACAAAGCTCTTTATAAACCAAAGCCCTTTATAAACCAGAGCCGGTTATAAACCAGAGCCGGTTATAAAAAAGAGCCTGTTATAAACCAGAGCCCTTAATAAGCCAAAGCCCGTTATAAACCAGAGCCATTTTAAAAACCTAAGCCCTTTTGGAACCCAAGCCCTTTATAAACCAATACCCTTTAGAAACCGAAGCTCTTTTTAAACCAAAGCCCTTTATAAACCCGAGCCGGTTATAAACCAGAACCCTTTAAGAACAAAAGCCCTTTATAAACCAAAGCCCTTTAAAAACCAAAGCCCTTTAGAAACCAAAGCCCTATATATACCAGAGCCTATTATAAACCAGAGCCATTTATAAACCAAAGCCGGTTATAAACCTGAGCCCGTTATAAACCAGAGCCCTTTATAAACCAAAGCCGGTTATAAACCAGAGCCTGTTATAAACCAGAGCCCTTTATAAACCAAAGCCTGTTATAAACCAGAGCCATTATAAAACAGAGCTCTTTATAAACCATAGCACTTTATTAACCAGATCCTTTTAAAAACCAGAGCCCTTTATAAAGCAAAACCCTTTATAAACCAGAGCTCGTTATAACCCAAAGCCTTTATAAACCAAAACCCTTTATAAGCCACAGCCCATTATAACCCAAAGCCTGTTATGAACCAGAGCCCGTTATGAACCAGAGCCCGTTATAAACCATAGTCCATTAAAAAAATATCAAAGCCCTTTATAAACCAAAGTCATTTATAAACCAGAGCCCTTTATAAACCAATACTCTTTAGAAACCAAAGCTCTTTATAAACCAAAGCCCTTTATAAACCAGAACCGGTTATATACCAGAGCCGGTTATAAACCAGAGCCTGTTATAAACCTGAGCCCGTTACAAAACTAGAGCCTTTTATAAAACAAAACCCTTTATAAATCAGAGCCCGTTATAAACCAGAGCCCTTTAAAAACCAGAGCCCTTCATATACCATGGCCCTTTATAAACCAATACCCTTTAGAAACCAACGCTCTTTATAAACCAAAGCCCTTTATAAACCAGAGCCCGTTATAAACCAGAGCCTGTTATAAACCAAAGTCCTTTATAAACCAAAGCCATTTATTTACCAGAGCCTGTTATAAACCAGAGCCCTTTATAAACCAAAGCCGGTTATAAACCAGACCCCTTTATAAACCAATACCCTTTAGAGAACAAAGCTCTTTATAAACCAGAGCCCTTTATAAACCAGAGCACGTTATAAACCAGAGCCAGTTATAAACCAGAGCCATTTCAAAAACCTAAGCCCTTTTGGAACCCAAGCTCTTTATAAACCAATACCCTTTAGAAACCAAAGCTCTTTATAAACCAAAGCCCTTTATAAACCAGAGCCCGTTATAAACCCGAGCCGGTTATAAACCAGAGCCCTTTATGAACCCGAGCCGGTTATAAACCAGAGCCCTTTATGAACCATAGCCCATTAAAAACCAGAGCCCTTTGTAAACCAGAGCCTGTTATAAACCAGAACCCTTTAGGAACAAAAGCCCTTTATAAACCAGAGCCCGTTACAAAACCAGAGCCCTTTATAAACCAGAACCCTTTATAAACCAGAGCCAGTTATAAACCAGAACCCTTTATAAACCAGAACTCTTTATAAACCAAAGCCTTTTATAAACCAGAGCCCGTTATAAATCAGAGCCCTTAATAAACCAGAGCCATTTATAAACCAAAGCCGGTTCTAAACCTGAGCCCGTTATAAACCAGAGCCCTTTATAAACCAAAGCCGGTTATAAACCAGAGCCTGTTATAAACCAGAGCCCTTTATAAACCAAAGTCCGTTATAAACCAGGGCCCATTATAAACCAAAGCCGGTTATAAACAAGAGCCTGTTATAAACCAGAGCCCTTTATAAACCAAAGCCCTTTATAAACCAGAGCCCGTTACAAAACCAGAGCCCTTTATAAACCAGAACCCTTTATAAACCAGAGCCAGTTATAAACCAGAGCCATTTCAAAAACCTAAGCCCTTTTGGAACCCAAGCTCTTTTTAAACCAATACCCTTTAGAAACAAAAGCTCTTTATAAACCAAAGCCCTTTATAAATCAGAGCCCGTTATAAACCCGAGCCGGTTATAAACCAGAGCCCTTTATGAACCAGAGCCCATTAAAAACCAGAGCCCTTTGTAAACCAGAGCCTGTTATAAACCAGAACCCTTTAAGAACAAAAGCCCTTTATAAACCAGAGCCCATTTACAAAACCAGAGCCCTTTATAAACCAGAACCCTTTATAAACCAGAGCCAGTTATAAACCAGAACCCTTTATAAACCAGAACTCTTTATAAACCAAAGCCTTTTATAAACCAGAGCCCGTTATAAATCAGAGCCCTTTATAAACCAGAGCCATTTATAAACCAAAGCCGGTTATAAACCTGAGCCCGTTATAAACCAGAGCCCTTTATAAACCAAAGCCGGTTATAAACCAGAGCCTGTTATAAACCAGAGCCCTTTATAAACCAAAGCCCGTTATAAACCAGGGCCCATTATAAACCAAAGCCGGTTATAAACAAGAGCCTGTTATAAACCAGAGCCCTTTATAAACCAAAGCCCTTTATATACCAGAGCCCGTTACAAAACCAGAGCCCTTTATAAACCAGAACCCTTTATAAACCAGAGCCAGTTATAAACCAGAACCCTTTATAATCCAGAACTCTTTATAAACCAAAGCCTTTTATAAACCAGAGGCCGTTATAAACCTGAGCCCTTTATAAACAAGAGCCCTTTATAAACTAGAACCCGTAATAGACCTGAGCCCTTTATAAACCAGAGCCCTTCATAAACCAGAGCCCATTATAAAACAGAGCTCTTTATAAAACATAGCCCTTTATTAACCAGAGCCCTTTATTAACCAGATCCCTTTAAAAACCAGAGCCCTTTATAAACCAATGACCTTTATAAATCAGAGCCCGTTATAACCCAGAGCCTGTTATAAACCAGAGCCCTTTATAAACCAAAGCCGGTTATAAACCAGACCCCTTTATAAACCAATACCCTTTAGAGAACAAAGCTCTTTATAAACCAGAGCCCTTTATAAACCAGAGCACGTTATAAACCAGAGCCGGTTATAAACCAAAGCCCTTTATAAACCAGAGCCCATTATAAACCAGAACCATTTATGAACCAGAGCCCTTTATAAACCAATACTCTTTAGAAACCAAAGCTCTTTATAAACCAAAGCCCTTTATAAACCAGAACCGATTATATACCAGAGCCGGTTATAAACCAGAGCCTGTTATAAACCTGAGCCCGTTACAAAACCAGAGCCTTTTATAAAACAAAACCCTTTATAAATCAGAGCCCGTTATAAACCAGAGCCCTTTATAAACCAGAGCCCTTTATAAAACACAGCCGGTTATTAGCCAAAGCCGGTTATAAACCAGAGCCTGTAATAAACCAGAGCCCATTATAAACCAAAGCCCTTTAAAAACCAAAGCCCTTTAGAAACCAAAACCCTTCATATACCAGAGCCTATTATAAACCAGAGCAATTTATAAACCAAAGCCGGTTATAAACCTGAGCCCGTTATAAACCAGAGCCCTTTATAAACCAAAGCCGGTTAGAAACCAGAGCCCTTTATAAACCAAAGCCCGTTATAAACCAGAGCCCATTATAAACCAATGCCCTTTAAAAACACAAGCCCTTTAGAAACCAAAGCCCTTCATATACCAGAGCCTATTATAAACCAGAGCCATTTATAAACCAAAGCCGGTTATAAACCAGAGCCTGTTATGAACCAGAGCCCTTTATAAACCAAAGCCTTTTATAAACCCGAGCCCATTATAAATCAGAGCCCTTTATAAACCAGAGCCATTTATAAACCAAAGCCGGTTATAAACCTGAGCCCGTTATAAACCAGAGCCCTTTATAAACCAAAGCCGGTTATAAACCAGAGCCTGTTATAAACCAGAGCCCTTTATAAACCAAAGCCCGTTATAAACCAGGGCCCATTATAAACCAAAGCCGGTTATAAACAAGAGCCTGTTATAAACCAGAGCCCTTTATAAACCAAAGCCCTTTATATACCAGAGCCCGTTACAAAACCAGAGCCCTTTATAAACCAGAACCCTTTATAAACCAGAGCCAGTTATAAACCAGAACCCTTTATAATCCAGAACTCTTTATAAACCAAAGCCTTTTATAAACCAGAGGCCGTTATAAACCTGAGCCCTTTATAAACAAGAGCCCTTTATAAACTAGAACCCGTAATAGACCTGAGCCCTTTATAAACCAGAGCCCTTCATAAACCAGAGCCCATTATAAAACAGAGCTCTTTATAAAACATAGCCCTTTATTAACCAGAGCCCTTTATTAACCATATCCCTTTAAAAACAAGAGCCCTTTATAAACCGACGCCCTTTATAAACCAAAGCCCTTAATAAACCAGAGCCCGGTATAAACCAGAGCCCTTTATAAACGAGAGCTCTTTATTAACCAGAGCCCTTTATAAACCAGAGCCCTTTATAAACCAAAGCCGGTTTTAAACCAAAGCCCGTTATAAACCAAAGCCCATTACAAACCAATACCCTTTAGAAAACAAAGCTCTTTATAAACCAAAGCCCTTTATAAACCAGAGCCGGTTATAAACCAGAGCCGGTTATAAAAAAGAGCCTGTTATAAACCAGAGCCCTTAATAAGCCAAAGCCCGTTATAAACCAGAGCCATTTTAAAAACCTAAGCCCTTTTGGAACCCAAGCCCTTTATAAACCAATACCCTTTAGAAACCGAAGCTCTTTTTAAACCAAAGCCCTTTATAAACCCGAGCCGGTTATAAACCAGAACCCTTTAAGAACAAAAGCCCTTTATAAACCAAAGCCCTTTAAAAACCAAAGCCCTTTAGAAACCAAAGCCCTATATATACCAGAGCCTATTATAAACCAGAGCCATTTATAAACCAAAGCCGGTTATAAACCTGAGCCCGTTATAAACCAGAGCCCTTTATAAACCAAAGCCGGTTATAAACCAGAGCCTGTTATAAACCAGAGCCCTTTATAAACCAAAGCCCGTTATAAACCAGAGCCATTATAAAACAGAGCTCTTTATAAACCATAGCACTTTATTAACCAGATCCTTTTAAAAACCAGAGCCCTTTATAAAGCAAAACCCTTTATAAACCAGAGCTCGTTATAACCCAAAGCCTTTATAAACCAAAACCCTTTATAAGCCACAGCCCATTATAACCCAAAGCCTGTTATGAACCAGAGCCCGTTATGAACCAGAGCCCGTTATAAACCATAGTCCATTAAAAAAATATCAAAGCCCTTTATAAACCAAAGTCATTTATAAACCAGAGCCCTTTATAAACCAATACTCTTTAGAAACCAAAGCTCTTTATAAACCAAAGCCCTTTATAAATCAGAGCCCGTTATAAACCAGAGCCCTTTAAAAACCAGAGCCCTTCATATACCATGGCCCTTTATAAACCAATACCCTTTAGAAACCAACGCTCTTTATAAACCAAAGCCCTTTATAAACCAGAGCCCGTTATAAACCAGAGCCTGTTATAAACCAAAGTCCTTTATAAACCAAAGCCATTTATTTACCAGAGCCTGTTATAAACCAGAGCCCTTTATAAACCAAAGCCGGTTATAAACCAGACCCCTTTATAAACCAATACCCTTTAGAGAACAAAGCTCTTTATAAACCAGAGCCCTTTATAAACCAGAGCACGTTATAAACCAGAGCCGGTTATAAACCAAAGCCCTTTATAAACCAGAGCCCATTATAAACCAGAACCATTTATGAACCAGAGCCCTTTATAAACCAATACTCTTTAGAAACCAAAGCTCTTTATAAACCAAAGCCCTTTATAAACCAGAACCGATTATATACCAGAGCCGGTTATAAACCAGAGCCTGTTATAAACCTGAGCCCGTTACAAAACCAGAGCCTTTTATAAAACAAAACCCTTTATAAATCAGAGCCCGTTATAAACCAGAGCCCTTTATAAACCAGAGCCCTTTATAAAACACAGCCGGTTATTAGCCAAAGCCGGTTATAAACCAGAGCCTGTAATAAACCAGAGCCCATTATAAACCAAAGCCCTTTAAAAACCAAAGCCCTTTAGAAACCAAAGCCCTTCATATACCAGAGCCTATTATAAACCAGAGCCATTTATAAACCAAAGCCGGTTATAAACCTGAGCCCGTTATAAACCAGAGCCCTTTATAAACCTAAGCCCGTTATAAACCAGAGCCCTTTATAAACCAAAGCGGGTTATAAACCAGAGCCTGTTATAAACCAGAGCCTATTATTAACCAGAGCCATTTATAAACCAAAGCCGGTTATAAACCTGAGCCTGTTATAAACCAGAGCCCTTTATAAACCAAAGCCCGTTATAAACCAGGGCCCATTATAAACCAAAGCCGGTTATAAACAAGAGCCCATTATAAACTAGAGCCCGTTACAAAACCAGAGCCCTTTATAAACCAGAACACTTTATAAACCAGAGCCCGTTATAAACCAGAACACTTTATAAACCAGAACTCTTTATAAACCAAAGCCTTTTATAAACCAATACCCTTTTGAAAACAAAGCTCTTTATAAACCAAAGCCCTTTATAAACGAGAGCCGGTCATAAGCCAGAGCCGGTTATAAAATAGAGCCTGTTGTAAACCAGAGCCCTTAATAAACCAAAGCCCATTATAAACCAGAGCCCTTTATAAACCAAAGACGGTTTTAAACCAAAGCCTGTTATAAACCAAAGCCCATTATAAACCAAATACCCTTTAGAAAACAAAGCTCTTTATAAACCAAAGCGCTTTATAAACCGGAGCTGGTTATAAACCAGAGCCGGTTATAAAAAAGAGCCTGTTATAAACCAGAGCCCTTAATAAGTTAAAAACCATTATAAACCAGAGCCCTTTATAAACCAGAACCCTTTATAAACCAGAGCCTGTTATAAACCGGAGCCATTTTAAAAACCTAAGCCCTTTTGGAACCCAAGCCCTTTATAAACCAATACCCTTTAGAAATGGAAGCTCTTTATAAACCAAAGCCCTTTATAAACCAGAGCCCGTTATAAACCCAATCCAGTTATAAACCAGAGCCCTTTATGAACCAGAACCCATTAAAAACCACAGCCCTTTGTAAACCAGAGCCTGGTATAAACCAGAACCCTTTAAGAACAAAAGCCCTTTGTAAACCAAAGACCTTTAAAAACCAAAGCCCTTTAGAAACCAAATCCCTATATATACCAGGGCCTATTATAAACCAGAGCCATTTATAAACCAAAGCCGGTTATAAACCTGAGCCCGTTATAAACCAGAGCCCTTTATAAACCAAAGCCGGTTATAAACCAGAGCCTGTTATATACCAGAGCCATTTATAAACCAAAGCCCGTTATAAACCAGGGCCCATTATAAACCAAAGCCGGTTATAAACAAGAGCCTGTTATAAACCAGAGCTCTTTATAAACCAAAGCCCTTTATAAACCAGAGCCCGTTACAAAACCAGAGCCCTTTATAAACCAGAACCCTTTATAATCCAGAGCCAGTTATAAACCAGAACCCTTTATAAACCAGAACTCTTTATAAACCAAAGCCTTTTATAAACCAGAGCCCGTTATAAACCAGAGCCCTTTATAAACCAGAGCCCTTTATAAACTAGAGCCCGTAATAGACCAGAGCCCTTTATAAACGAGAGCTTTTTATAAACCTGAGCCCTTTATAAACCAGAGCCCTTCATAAACCAGAGCCCATTATAAAACAGAGCTCTTTATAAAACATAGCCCTTTATTAACCATATCCCTTTAAAAACAAGAGCCCTTTATAAACCAACGCCCTTTATAAACCAAAGCCCTTTATAAACCAGAGCCCGTTATAAACTAGAGCCCTTTATAAACGAGAGCTCTTTATTAACCAGAGCCCTTTATAAACCAAAGCCTTTTATAAACCAATACCCTTTAGAAAACAAAGCTCTTTATAAACTAAAGCCTTTTATAAACCAGAGCCGGTTATAAACCAGAGCCAGTTATAAAAAAGAGCCTGTTATAAACCAGAGCCCTTAATAAGCCAAAGCCCATTATAAACCAGAGCCCTTTATAAACCAGAACCCTTTATAAACCAGAGCCTGTTATAAACCAGAGCCATTTTAAAAACCTAAGCCCTTTTGGAACCCAAGCCCTTTATAAACCAATACCCTTTAGAAACCGAAGCTCTTAATAAACCAAAGCCCTTTATAAACCAGAGCCCGTTATAAACCCGAGCCGGTTATAAACCAGAGCCCTTTATGAACCAGAGCCCATTAAAAACCAGAGCCCTTTGTAAACCAGAGCCTGTTATAAACCAGAACCCTTTAAGAACAAAAGCCCTTTATAAACCAAAGCACTTTAAAAACCAAAGCCCTTTAGAAACCAAATCCCTATATATACCAGAGCCTATTATAAACCAGAGCCATTTATAAACCAAAGCCGGTTATAAAGCTGAGCCCGTTATAAACCAGAGCCCTTTATAAACCAAAGCCGGTTATAAACCAGAGCCTGTTATAAACCACAGCCCTTTATAAACCAAAGCCGGTTATAAACAAGAGCCTGTTATAAACCAGAGCCCTTTATAAACCAAAGCCTTTTATAAACCAGAGCCTGTTATAAATCAGAGCCCTTTATAAACCAGAGCCCTTTATAAACTAGAGCACATAATAGACCAGAGCCCTTTATAAACGAGAGCTCTTTATTAACCTGAACCCTTTATAAACCAGAGCCCTTCATAAACCAGAGCCCATTATAAAACAGAGCTCTATATAAAACATAGCCCTTTATTAACCAGAGCCGGTTAAAAACCAGAGCCGGTTATAAACAAGAGCCTGTTATAAACCAGAGCCCTTAATAAGCCAAAGCCCATTATAAACCAGAGCCCTTTATAAACCAGAACCCTTTATAAACCAGAGCCTGTTATAAACCAGAGCCATTTTAAAAACCTAAGCCCTTTTGGAACCCAAGCCCTTTATAAGCCAATACCCTTTAGAAACCGAATCTCTTTATAAACCAAAGCCCTTTATAAACCAGAGCCCGTTATAAACCCGAGCCAGTTATAAACCAAAGCCGGTTTTAAACCAAAGCCTGTTATAAACCAAAGCCCATTATAAACCAAATAACCTTTAGAAAACAAAGCTCTTTATAAACCAAAGCGCTTTATAAACCAGAGCTGGTTATAAACCAGAGCCGGTTATAAAAAAGAGCCTGTTATAAACCAGAGCCCTTAATAAGTTAAAAACCATTATAAACCAGAGCCCTTTATAAACCAGAACCCTTTATAAACCAGCGCCTGTTATAAACCGGAGCCATTTTAAAAACCTAAGCCCTTTTGGAACCCAAGCCCTTTATAAACCAATACCCTTTAGAAATGGAAGCTCTTTATAAAACAAAGCCCTTTATAAACCAGAGCCCGTTATAAACCCAATCCGGTTATAAACCAGAGCCCTTTATGAACCAGAGCCCATTAAAAACCACAGCCCTTTGTAAACCAGAGCCTGTTATAAACCAGAACCCTTTAAGAACAAAAGCCCTTTGTAAACCAAAGACCTTTAAAAACCAAAGCCCTTTAGAAACCAAATCCCTATATATACCAGGGCCTATTATAAACCAGAGCCATTTATAAACCAAAGCCGGTTATAAACCTGTGCCCGTTATAAACCAGAGCCCTTTATAAACCAAAGCCGGTTATAAACCAGAGCCTGTTATATACCAGAGCCATTTATAAACCAAAGCCCGTTATAAACCAGGGCCCATTATAAACCAAAGCCAGTTATAAACAAGAGCCTGTTATAAACCAGAGCCCTTTATAAACCAAAGCCCTTTATAAACCAGAGCCCGTTACAAAACCAGAGCCCTTTATAAACCAGAACCCTTT
Source organism: Cyprinodon diabolis (assembly GCA_030533445.1). Classification (NCBI taxonomy): domain Eukaryota; kingdom Metazoa; phylum Chordata; class Actinopteri; order Cyprinodontiformes; family Cyprinodontidae; genus Cyprinodon; species Cyprinodon diabolis. Next base: position 571,386 of record JARPUW010000076.1, on the reverse strand, counting down.
ATAATCCAGAGCCAGTTATAAACCAGAGCCCTTTATAATCTAGAGCCCGTAATAGACCAGAGCCCTTTATAAACGAGAGCTCTTTATAAACCTGAGCCCTTTATAAACCAGAGCCCTTCATAAACCAGAGCCCATTATAAAACAGAGCTCTTTATAAAACATAGCCCTTTATTAACCAGAGCCCTTTATTAACCATATCCCTTTAAAAACAAGAGCCCTTTATAAACCAACGCCATTTATAAACCAAAGCCCTTTATAAACCAGAGCCCGTTATAAACTAGAGCCCTTTATAAACGAGAGCTCTTTATTAACCAGAGCCCTTTATAAACCAGAGCCTTTATAAACCAAAGCCGTTTTTAAACCAAAGCCCATTATAAACCAAAGCCTTTTATAAACCAATACCCTTTAGAAAACAAAGCTCTTTATAAACCAAAGCCTTTTATAAACCAGAGCCGGTTATAAACCAGAGCCGGTTATAAAAAAGAGCCTGTTATAAACCAGAGCCCTTAATAAGCCAAAGCCCATTATAAACCAGAGCCCTTTATAAACCAGAACCCTTTATAAACCAGAGCCTGTTATAAACCAGAGCCATTTTAAAAACCTAAGCCCTTTTGGAACCCAAGCCCTTTATAAACCAATACCCTTTAGAAACCGAATCTCTTTATAAACCAAAGCCCTTTATAAACCAGAGCCCGTTATAAACCCGAGCCGGTTATAAACCAGAGCCCTTTCTGAACCAGAGCCCATTAAAAACCAGAGCCTGTTATAAACCAGAACCCTTTAAGAACAAAAGCCCTATATAAACCAAAGCCCTTTAAAAACCAAAGCCCTTTAGAAACCAAATCCCTATATATACCAGAGCCTATTATAAACCAGAGCCATTTATAAACCAAAGCCGGTTATAAACCTGAGCCCGTTATAAACCAGAGCCCTTTATAAACCAAAGCCGGTTATAAACCAGAGCCTGTTATAAACCAGAGCCCTTTATAAACCAAAGCCGGTTATAAACAAGAGCCTGTTATAAACCAGAGCCCTTTATGAACCAAAGCCTTTTATAAACCAGAGCCCGTTATAAATCAGAGCCCTTTATAAACCAGAGCCCTTTATAAACTAGAGCCCATAATAGACCAGAGCCCTTTATAAACGAGAGCTCTTTATTAACCTGAGCCCTTTATAAACCAGAGCCCTTCATAAACCAGAGCCCATTATAAAACAGAGCTCTATATAAAACATAGCCCTTTATTAACCAGAGCCGGTTAAAAACCAGAGCCGGTTATAAACAAGAGCCTGTTATAAACCAGAGCCCTTAATAAGCCAAAGCCCATTATAAACCAGAGCCCTTTATAAACCAGAACCCTTTATAAACCAGAGCCTGTTATAAACCAGAGCCATTTTAAAAACCTAAGCCCTTTTGGAACCCAAGCCCTTTATAAACCAATACCCTTTAGAAACCGAATCTCTTTATAAACCAAAGCCCTTTATAAACCAGAGCCCGTTATAAACCCGAGCCGGTTATAAACCAGAGCCCTTTCTGAACCAGAGCCCATTAAAAACCAGAGCCCTTTGTAAACCAGAGCCTGTTATAAACCAGAACCCTTTAAGAACAAAAGCCCTATATAAACCAAAGCCCTTTAAAAACCAAAGCCCTTTAGAAACCAAAGCCATATATATACCAGAGCCTATTATAAACCAGAGCCATTTATAAACCAAAGCCGGTTATAAACCTGAGCCCGTTATAAACCAGAGCCCTTTATAAACCAAAGCCCGTTATAAACCAGGGCCCATTATAAACCAAAGCCGGTTATAAACAAGAGCCTTTTATAAACCAGAGCCCTTTATAAACCAAAACCCTTTATAAACCAGAGCCTGTTAGAAAACCAGAGCCCTTTATAAACCAGAACCCTTTATAAACCAGAGCCCGTTATAAACCAGAACCCTTTATAAACCAGAACTCTTTATAAACCAAAGCCTTTTATAAACCAGAGCCCGTTATAAACAAGAGCCCTTTATAAACCAGAGCCCTTTATAAACTAGAGCCCGTAATAGACCAGAGCCCTTTATAAACGAGAGCTCTTTATTAACCAGAGCCCTTTATTAACCATATCCCTTTAAAAACAAGAGCCCTTTATAAACCAACGCCCTTTATAAACCAAAGCCCTTTATAAACCAGAGCCCGTTATAAACCAGAGCCCTTTATAAACGAGAGCTCTTTATAAACCAGAGCCCTTTATAAACCAGAGCCCTTTATAAACCAAAGCCGGTTTTAAACCAAAGCCCATTATAAACCAAAGCCTTTTATAAACCAATACCCTTTAGAAAACAAAGCTCTTTATAAACCAAAGCCCTTTATAAACCAGAGCCGGTTATAAGCCAGAGTCTGTTTTAAAATAGAGCCTGTTATAAACCAGAGCCCTTAATAAACCAAAGCCCATTATAAACCAGAGCCCTTTATAAACAAAAGCCGGTTTTAAACCAAAGCCCGTTTTAAACCAAAGCCCATTATAAACCAATACCCTTTAGAAAACAAAGCTCTTTATAAACCAAAGCCCTTTATAAACCAGAGCCGGTTATAAACCAGAGCCGGTTATAAAAAAGAGCCTGTTATAAACCAGAGCCCTTAATAAGCCAAAGCCCATTATAAACCAGAGCCCTTTATAAACCAGAACCATTTATAAACCAGAGCCTGTTATAAACCAGAGCCATTTTAAAAACCTAAGCCCTTTTGGAACCCAAGCCCTTTATAAACCAATACCCTTTAGAAACCGAAGCTCTTTATAAACCAAACTCCTTTATAAACCAGAGCCCGTTATAAACCCGAGCTGGTTATAAACCAGAGCCCTTTATGAACCAGAGCCCATTAAAAACCAGAGCCCTTTGTAAACCAAAGCCCTTTAAAAACCAAAGCCCTTTAGAAACCAAAGCCCTATATGTACCAGAGCCTATTATAAATCAGAGTCATTTATAAACCAAAGCCGGTTATAAACCTGAGCCCGTTATAAACCAGAGCCCTTTATAAACCAAAGCCGGTTATAAACCAGAGCCTGTTATAAACCAGAGCCCTTTATGAACCAAAGCCCGTTATAAACCAGGGCCCATTATAAACCAAAGCCGGTTATAAACAAGAGCCTGTTATAAACCAGAACCCTTTATAAACCAGAAATCTTTATAAACCAAAGCCTTTTATAAACCAGAGCCCGTTATAAACCAGAGCCCTTTATAAACCAGAACTCTTTATAAACTAGAGCCCGTAATAGACCAGAGCCCTTTATAAACGAGAGCTCTTTATTAACCTGAGCCCTTTATAAACCAGAGCCCTTCATAAACCAGAGCCCAGTATTAACCAGAGCCCTTTATTAACCATATCCCTTTAAAAACAAGAGCCCTTTATAAACCAACGCCCTTTATAAACCAAAGCCCTTTATAAACCAAAGCCGGTTTTAAACCAAAGCCCATTATAAACCAATACCCTTTAGAAAACAAAGCTCTTTATAAACCAAAGCCCTTTATAAACCAGAGCCGGTTATAAACCAGAGCCGGTTATAAAAAAGAGCCTGTTATAAACCAGAGCCCTTAATAAGCCAAAGCTCATTATAAACAAGAGCCCTTTATAAACCAGAACCCTTTATACACCAGAGCCTGTTATAAACCAGAGCCATTTTAAAAACCTAAGCCCTTTTGGAACCCAAGCCCTTTATAAACCAATACCCTTTAGAAACCGAAGCTCTTTATAAACCAAAGCCCTTTATAAAACAGAGCCCGTTATAAACCCGAGCCGGTTATAAACCAGAGCCCTTTATGAACCAGAGCCCATTAAAAACCAGAGCCCTTTGTAAACCAGAGCCTGTTATAAACCAGAACCCTTTAAGAACAAAAGCCCTTTATCAACCAAAGCCGGTTATAAAACAGGGCCCATTATAAACCAAAGCCGGTTATAAACAAGAGCCTGTTATAAACCAGAGCCCTTTATAAACCAAAGCCCTTTATAAACCAGAGCCCGTTACAAAACCAGAGCCCTTTATAAACCAGAACCCTTTATAAATCAGAGCACTTTATAAACCAAAGCCGGTTATAAACCAGGGCCTATTATAAACCAAAGCCGGTTATAAACAAGAGCCTGTTATAAACCAGAGCCCTTTATAAACCAAAGCCCTTTATAAACCAGAGCCCGTTACAAAACCAGAGCCCTTTATAAACCAGAACCCTTTATAAACCAGAGCCCGTTATAAACCAGAACCCTTTATAAACCAGAACTCTTTATAAACCAAAGCCTTTTATAAACCAGAGCCCGTTAGAAACCAGAGCCCTTTATAAACTAGAGCCCGTAATAGACCAGAGCCCTTTATAAACGAGAGCTCTTTATTAACCAGAGCCCTTTATAAACCAGAGCCCTTCATAAACCAGAGCCCATTATAAAACAGAGCTCTTTATAAAACATAGCCCTTTATTAACCAGAGCCCTTTATTAACCATATCCCTTTAAAAAAAGAGCGCTTTATAAAACAACGCCCTTTATAAACCAAAGCCCTTTATGAACCGGAGCCTGTTATAAACCAGAGCCCTTAATAAGCCAAAGCCCATTATAATCAAGAGCCCTTTATAAACCAGAACCCTTTATAAACCAGAGTCTGTTATAAACCAGAGCCATTTTAAAAACCTAAGCCCTTTTGGAACCCAAGCCCTTTATAAACCAATACCCTTTAGAAACCGAAGCTCTTTATAAACCAAAGCCCTTTATAAAACAGAGCCCGTTATAAACCCGAGCCGGTTATAAACCAGAGCCCTTTATGAACCAGAGCCCATTAAAAACCAGAGCCCTTTGTAAACCAGAGCCTGTTATAAACCAGAACCCTTTAAGAACAAAAGCCCTTTATAAACCAAAGCCGGTTATAAACCAGGGCCCATTATAAACCAAAGCCGGTTATAAACAAGAGCCTGTTATGAACCAGAGGCCTTTATAAACCAAAGCCCTTTATAAAACAGAGCCCGTTACAAAACCAGAGCCCTTTATAAACCAGAACCCTTTATAAACCAGAGCCCTTTATAAACCAAAGCCGGTTATAAACCAGGGCCCATTATAAACCAAGCCGGTTATAAACAAGAGCCTGTTATAAACCAGAGCCCTTTATAAACCAAAGCCCTTTATAAACCACAGCCCGTTACAAAACCAGAGCCCTTTATAAACCAGAACCCTTTATAAACCAGAGCCCGTTATAAACCAGAACCCTTTATAAACCAGAACTCTTTATAAACCAAAGCCTTTTATAAACCAGAGCCCGTTACAAACCAGAGCCCTTTATAAACTAGAGCCCGTAATACACCAGAGCCCTTTATAAACGAGAGCTCTTTATTAACCAGAGCCCTTTATAAACCAGAGCCCTTCATAAACCAGAGCCCATTATAAAACAGAGCTCTTTATAAAACATAGCCCTTTATTAACCAGAGCCCTTTATTAACCATATCACTTTAAAAACAAGAGCGCTTTATAAACCAACGCCCTTTATAAACCAAAGCCCTTTATAAACCGGAGCCCGTTATAAACCAGAGCCCTTTATAAACGAGAGCTCTTTATTAACCAGAGCCCTTTATAAACCAGAGCCCTTTATAAACCAAAGCCGGTTTTAAACCAAAGCCCATTATAAACCAAAGCCTTTTATAAACCCATACTCTTTAGAACACAAAGCTCTTTATAAACCAAAGCCCTTTATAAAGCGGAGCCCGTTATAAACCAGAGCCCTTTATAAACGAGAGCTCTTTATTAACCAGAGCCCTTTATAAACCAGAGCCCTTTATAAACCAAAGCCGGTTTTAAACCAAAGCCCATTATAAACCAAAGCCTTTTATAAACCCATACTCTTTAGAACACAAAGCCCTTTATAAACCACAGCCCGTTACAAAACCAGAGCCCTTTATAAACCAGAACCCTTTATAAACCAGAGCCCGTTATAAACCAGAACCCTTTATAAACCAGAACTCTTTATAAACCAAAGCCTTTTATAAACCAGAGCCCGTTACAAACCAGAGCCCTTTATAAACTAGAGCCCGTAATAGACCAGAGCCCTTTATAAACGAGAGCTCTTTATTAACCAGAGCCCTTTATAAACCAGAGCCCTTCATAAACCAGAGCCCATTATAAAACAGAGCTCTTTATAAAACATAGCCCTTTATTAACCAGAGCCCTTTATTAACCATATCACTTTAAAAACAAGAGCGCTTTATAAACCAACGCCCTTTATAAACCAAAGCCCTTTATAAACCGGAGCCCGTTATAAACCAGAGCCCTTTATAAACGAGAGCTCTTTATTAACCAGAGCCCTTTATAAACCAGAGCCCTTTATAAACCAAAGCCGGTTTTAAACCAAAGCCCATTATAAACCAAAGCCTTTTATAAACCCATACTCTTTAGAACACAAAGCTCTTTATAAACCAAAGCCCTTTATAAAGCGGAGCCCGTTATAAACCAGAGCCCTTTATAAACGAGAGCTCTTTATTAACCAGAGCCCTTTATAAACCAGAGCCCTTTATAAACCAAAGCCGGTTTTAAACCAAAGCCCATTATAAACCAAAGCCTTTTATAAACCCATACTCTTTAGAACACAAAGCTCTTTATAAACCAAAGCCCTTTGTAAACCAAAGCCCTTTAAAAACCAAAGCCCTTTAGAAACCAAAGCCCTATATATACCAGAGCCTATTATAAACCAGAGCCATTTATAAACCTAAGCCGGTTATAAACCTGAGCCCGTTATAAACCACAGCCCTTTATAAACCAAAGCCGGTTATAAACCAGAGCCTGTTATAAAAAAGAGCCTGTTATAAACCAGAGCCCTTAATAAGCCAAAGCCCATTATAAACAAGAGCCCTTTATAAACCAGAACCCTTTATAAACCAGAGCCTGTTATAAACCAGAGCCATTTTAAAAACCTAAGCCCTTTTGGAAGCCATGCCCTTTATAAACCAATACCCTTTAGAAACCGAAGCTCTTTATAAACCAAAGCCCTTTATAAAACAGAGCCCGTTATAAACCCGAGCCGGTTATAAACCAGAGCCCTTTATGAACCAGAGCCCATTAAAAACCAGAGCCCTTTGTAAACCAGAGCCTGTTATAAACCAGAACCCTTTAAGAACAAAAGCCCTTTATCAACCAAAGCCGGTTATAAAACAGGGCCCATTATAAACCAAAGCCGGTTATAAACAAGAGCCTGTTATAAACCAAAGCCCTTTATAAACCAGAGCCCGTTACAAAACCAGAGCCCTTTATAAACCAGAACCCTTTATAAACCAGAGCCCTTTATAAACCAAAGCCGGTTATAAACCAGGGCCCATTATAAACCAAAGCCGATTATAAAACAAGAGCCTGTTATAAACCAGAGCCCTTTATAAACCAAAGCCCTTCATAAACCAGAGCCCGTTACAAAACCAGAGCCCTTTATAAACCAGAACCCTTTATAAACCAGAGCCCGTTATAAACCAGAACCCTTTATAAACCAGAACTCTTTATAAACCAAAGCCTTTTATAAACCAGAGCCCGTTAGAAACCAGAGCCCTTTATAAACTAGAGCCCGTAATAGACCAGAGCCCTTTATAAACGAGAGCTCTTTATTAACCAGAGCCCTTTATAAACCAGAGCCCTTCATAAACCAGAGCCCATTATAAAACAGAGCTCTTTATAAAACATAGCCCTTTATTAACCAGAGCCCTTTATTAACCATATCCCTTTAAAAACAAGAGCGCTTTACAAACCAACGCCCTTTATAAACCAAAGCCCTTTATAAACCGGAGCCTGTTATAAACCAGAGCCCTTAATAAGCCAAAGCCCATTATAAACAAGAGACCTTTATAAACCAGAACCCTTTATAAACCAGAGCCTGTTATAAACCAGAGCCATTTTAAAAACCTAAGCCCTTTTGGAACCCAAGCCCTTTATAAACCAATACCCTTTAGAAACAGAAGCTCTTTATAAACCAAAGCCCTTTATAAAACAGAGCCCGTTATAAACCCGAGCCGGTTATAAACCAGACCCCTTTATGAACCAGAGCCCATTAAAAACCAGAGCCCTTTGTAAACGATATCCCTTTAAAAACAAGAGCGCTTTATAAACCAACGCCCTTTATAAACCAAAGCCCTTTATAAACCGGAGCCTGTTATAAACCAGAGCCGTTAATAAGCCAAAGCCCATTATAAACAAGAGCCCTTTATAAACCAGAACACTTTATAAACCAGAGCCTGTTATAAACCAGAGCCATTTTAAAAACTTAAGCCCTTTTGGAACCCAAGCCCTTTATAAACCAATACCCTTTAGAAACAGAAGCTCTTTATAAACCAAAGCCCATTATAAACCCGAGCCTGTTATAAACCAGAACCCTTTAAGAACAAAAGCCCTTTATAAACATAAGCCAGGTATAAACCAGGGCCCATTATAAACCAAAGCCGGTTATAAAAAAGAGCCTGTTATGAACCAGAGGCCTTTATAAACCAAAGCCCTTTATAAACCGGATCCTGTTATAAACCAGAGCCCTTAATAAGCCAAAGCCCATTATAAACAAGAGCCCTTCATAAACCAGAACCCTTTATAAATCAGAGCATGTTATAAACCAGAGCCATTTTAAAAACCTAAGCCCTTTTGGAACCCAAGCCCTTTATAAACCAATACCCTTTAGAAACAGAAGCTCTTTATAAACCAAAGCCCTTTATAAAACAGAGCCCGTTATAAACCCGAGCCGGTTATAAACCAGAGCCCTTTATGAACCAGAGCCCATTAAAAACCAGAGCCCTTTGTAAACCAGAGCCTGTTATAAACCAGAACCCTTTAAGAACAAAAGCCCTTTATAAACCAAAGCCGGTTATAAACCAGGGCCCATTATAAACCAAAGCCGGTTATAAACAAGAGCCTGTTATGAACCAGAGGCCTTTATAAACCAAAGCCCTTTATAAACCAGAGCCCGTTACAAAACCAGAGCCCTTTATAAACCAGAACCCTTTATAAACCAGAGCCCTTTATAAACCAAAGCCGGTTATAAACCAGGGCCCATTATAAACCAAAGCCCTTTATAAACCAGAGCCCGTTACAAAACCAGAGCCCTTTATAAACCAGAACCCTTTATAAACCAGAGCCCGTTATAAACCAGAACTCTTTATAAACCAGAACTCTTTATAAACCAAAGCCTTTTATAAACCAGAGCCCGTTATAAACCAGAGCCCTTTATAAACTAGAGCCCGTAATAGACCAGAGCCCTTTATAAACGAGAGCTCTTTATTAACCAGAGCCCTTTATAAATCAGAGCCCTTCATAAACCAGAGCCCATTATAAAACAGAGCTCTTTATAAAACATAGCCCTTTATTAACCAGAGCCCTTTATTAACCATATCACTTTAAAAACAAGAGCGCTTTATAAACCAACGCCCTTTATAAACCAAAGCCCTTTATAAACCGGAGCCCGTTATAAACCAGAGCCCTTTTTAAACGAGAGCCCTTTATTAACCATATCACTTTAAAAACAAGAGCGCTTTATAAACCAACGCCCTTTATAAACCAAAGCCCTTTATAAACCGGAGCCCGTTATAAACCAGAGCCCTTTATAAACGAGAGCTCTTTATTAACCAGAGCCCTTTATAAACCAGAGCCCTTTATAAACCAAAGCCGGTTTTAAACCAAAGCCCATTATAAACCAAAGCCTTTTATAAACCTATACTCTTTAGAACACAAAGCTCTTTATAGACCAATGCCCTTTATAAACCAGAGCCCGTTATAAACCTTTGCCGGTTATAAACCAGAGCCCTTTATAACCAGAGCCCATTAAAAACCACAGCCCTTTGTAAACCAGAGCCTGTTATAAACCAGAACCCTTTAAGAACAAAAGCCCTTTGTAAACCAAAGCCCTTTAAAAACCAAAGCCCTTTAGAAACCAAAGCCCTATATATACCAGAGCCTATTATAAACCAGAGCCATTTATAAACCTAAGCCAGTTATAAACCTGAGCCCGTTATAAACCACAGCCCTTTATAAACCAAAGCCGGTTATAAACCAGAGCCTGTTATAAACCAGAGCCCTTTATGAACCAAAGCCCGTTATAAACCAGGGCCCATTATAAACCAAAGCCGGTTATAAACAAGAGCCTGTTATAAACCAGAGCCCTTTATAAACCAAACCCTTTATAAACCAGAGCCCGTTTCAAAACCAGAGCCCTTTATAAACCAGAACCCTTTATAAACCAGATTCAGTAGTAAACCAGAACCCTTTATAAACGAGAACTCTTTATAAACCAAAGACTTTTATAAACCAGAGCCCGTTATAAACCATATCCCTTTAAAAACAAGAGCGCTTTATAAACCAACGCCCTTTATGCACCAAAGCCCTTTATAAACCGGAGCCTGTTATAAACCAGAGCCCTTAATAAGCCAAAGCCCATTATAAACAAGAGCCCTTTATAAACCAGAACCCTTTATAAACCAGAGCCTGTTATAAACCAGAGCCATTTTAAAAACCTAAGCCCTTTTGGAACCCAAGCCCTTTATAATCCAATACCCTTTAGAAACCGAAGCTCTTTATAAACCAAAGCCCTTTATAAAACAGAGCCCGTTATAAACCCGAGCCGGTTATAAACCAGAGCCCTTTATGAACCAGAGCCCATTAAAAACCAGAGCCCTTTGTAAACCAGAGCCTGTTATAAACCAGAACCCTTTAAGAACAAAAGCCCTTTATAAACCAAAGCCGGTTATAAACAAGAGCCTGTTATAAACCAGATGCCTTTATAAACCAAAGCCCTTTATAAAACAGAGCCCGTTACAAAACCAGAGCCCTTTATAAACCAGAACCCTTTATAAACTGGAGCCCTTTATAAACCAAAGCCGGTTATAAACCAGGGCCCATTATAAACCAAAGCCGGTTATAAACAAGAGCCTGTTATAAACCAGAGCCCTTTATAAACCAAAGCCCTTTATAAACCAGAGCCCGTTACAAAACCAGAGCCCTTTATAAACCAGAACGCTTTATAAACCAGAGCCCGTTATAAACCAGAACCCTTTATAAACCAGAACTCTTTATAAACCAAAGCCTTTTATAAACCAGAGCCCTTTATAAACCAGAACCCTTTATAAACCAGAGCCCTTTATAAACCAAAGCCGGTTATAAACCAGGGCCCATTATAAACCAAAGCCGGTTATAAACAAGAGCCTGTTATAAACCAGAGCCCTTTATAAACCAAAGCCCTTTATAAACCAGAGCCCGTTACAAAACCAGAGCCCTTTATAAACCAGAACCCTTTATAAACCAGAGCCCGTTATAAACCAGAACTCTTTATAAACCAGAACTCTTTATAAACCAAAGCCTTTTATAAACCAGAGCCCGTTATAAACCAGAGCCCTTTATAAACTAGAGCCCGTAATAGACCAGAGCCCTTTATAAACGAGAGCTCTTTATTAACCAGAGCCCTTTATAAATCAGAGCCCTTCATAAACCAGAGCCCATTATAAAACAGAGCTCTTTATAAAACATAGCCCTTTATAAACGAGAGCCCTTTATTAACCATATCACTTTAAAAACAAGAGCGCTTTATAAACCAACGCCCTTTATAAACCAAAGCCCTTTATAAACCGGAGCCCGTTATAAACCAGAGCCCTCTATAAACGAGAGCTCTTTATTAACCAGAGCCCTTTATAAACCAGAGCCCTTTATAAACCAAAGCCGGTTTTAAACCAAAGCCCATTATAAACCAAAGCCTTTTATAAACCCACACTCTTTAGAACACAAAGCTCTTTATAAACCAAAGCCCTTTATAAACCAGAGCCCGTTATAAACCTGAGCCGGTTATAAACCAGAGCCCTTTATAACCAGAGCCCATTAAAAACCACAGCCCTTTGTAAACCAGAGCCTGTTATAAACCAGAACACTTTAAGAACAAAAGCCCTTTGTAAACCAAAGCCCTTTAAAAACCAAAGCCCTTTAGAAACCAAAGCCCTATATATACCAGAGCCTATTATAAACCAGAGCCATTTATAAACCTAAGCCGGTTATAAATCTGAGCCCGTTATAAACCACAGCCCTTTATAAACCAAAGCCGGTTATAAACCAGAGCCTGTTATAAACCAGAGCCCTTTATGAACCAAAGCCCGGTATAAACCAGGGCCCATTATAAACCAAAGCCGGTTATAAACAAGAGCCTGTTATAAACCAGAGCCCTTTATAAACCAAACCCTTTATAAACCAGAGCCCGTTTCAAAACCAGAGCCCTTTATAAACCAGAACCCTTTATAAACCAGAGCCAGTAGTGAACCAGAACCCTTTATAAACGAGAACTCTTTATAAACCAAAGACTTTTATAAACCAGAGCCCGTTATAAACCATATCCCTTTAAAAACAAGAGCGCTTTATAAACCAACGCCCTTTATGAACCAAAGCCCTTTATAAACCGGAGCCTGTTATAAACCAGAGCCCTTAATAAGCCAAAGCCCATTATAAACAAGAGCCCTTTATAAACCAGAACCCTTTATAAACCAGAGCCTGTTATAAACCAGAGCCATTTTAAAAACCTAAGCCCTTTTGGAACCCAAGCCCTTTATAAACCAATACCCTTTAGAAACCGAAGCTCTTTATAAACCAAAGCCCTGTATAAAACAGAGCCCGTTATAAACCCGAGCCGGTTATAAACCAGAGCCCTTTATGAACCAGAGCCCATTAAAAACCAGAGCCCTTTGTAAACCAGAGCCTGTTATAAACCAGAACCCTTTAAGAACAAAAGCCCTTTATAAACCAAAGCCGGTTATAAACCAGGGCCTATTATAAACCAAAGCCGGTTATAAACAAGAGCCTGTTATAAACCAGAGGCCTTTATAAACCAAAGCCCTTTATAAAACAGAGACCGTTACAAAACCAGAGCCCTTTATAAACCAGAACCCTTTATAAACCAGAGCCCTTTATAAACCAAAGCCGGTTGTAAACCAGGGCCCATTATAAACCAAAGCCGGTTATAAACAAGAGCCTGTTATAAACCAGAGCCCTTTATAAACCAAAGCCCTTTATAAACCAGAGTCCGTTACAAAACCAGAGCCCTTTATAAACCAGAACGCTTTATAAACCAGAGCCCATTATAAACCAGAACCCTTTATAAACCAGAACTCTTTATAAACCAAAGCCTTTTATAAACCAGAGCCCGTTATAAACCAGAGCCCTTTATAAACTAGAGCCCGTAATAGACCAGAGCTCTTTATAAACGAGAGCTCTTTATTAACCAGAGCCCTTTATAAACCAGAGCCTTTCATAAACCAGAGCCCATTATAAAACAGAGCCAGTTATAAACCCGAGCCGGTTATAAACCAGAGCCCTTTATGAACCAGAGCCCATTAAAAACCAGAGCCCTTTGTAAACCAGAGCCTGTTATAAACCAGAACCCTTTAAGAACAAAAGCCCTTTATAAACCAAAGCCGGTTATAAACCAGGGCCCATTATAAACCAAAGCCGGTTATAAACAAGAGCCTGTTATAAACCAGAGGCCTTTATAAACCAAAGCCCTTTATAAACCAGAGCCCGTTACAAAACCAGAGCCCTTTATAAACCAGAACCCTTTATAAACCAGAGCCCTTTATAAACCAAAGCCGCTTATAAACCAGGGCCCATAATAAACAAAAGCCGGTTATAAACAAGAGCCTGTTATAAACCAGAGTCCTTTATAAACCAAAGCCCTTTATAAACCAGAGCCCGTTACAAAACCAGAGCCCTTTATAAACCAGAACCCTTTATAAACCAGAGCCCATTATAAACCTGAACCCTTTAAAAACCAGAACTCTTTATAAACCAAAGCCTTTTATAAACCAGAGCCCGTTATAAACCAGAGCCCTTTATAAACTAGAGCCCGTAATAGACCAGAGCTCTTTATAAACGAGAGCTCTTTATTAACCAGAGCCATTTATAAACCAGAGCCTTTCATAAACCAGAGCCCATTATAAAACAGAGCTCTTTATAAAACATAGCCCTTTATTAACCAGAGCCCTTTATTAACCATATCACTTTAAAAACAAGAGCGCTTTATAAACCAACGCCCTATATAAACCAAAGCCCTTTATAAACCGTAGCCCGGTATAAACCAGAGCCCTTTATAAACGAGAGCTCTTTATTAACCAGAGCCCTTTATAAACCAGAGCCCTTTATAAACCAAAGCCGGTTTTAAACAAAAGCCCATTATAAACCAAAGCCTTTTATAAACCCATACTCTTTAGGACACAACGCTCTTTATAAACCAAAGCCCTTTATAAACCAGAGCCCGTTATAAACCCGAGCCGGTTATAAACCAGAGCCCTTTATAACCAGAGCCCATTAAAAACCACAGCCCTTTGTAAACCAGAGCCTGTTATAAACCAGAACCCTTTAAGAACAAAAGCCCTTTGTAAACCAAACCCCTTTAAAAACCAAAGCCCTTTAGAAACCAAAGCCCTATATATACCAGAGCCTATTATAAACCAGAGCCATTTAAAAACCTAAGCCGGTTATAAACCTGAGCCCGTTATAAACCACAGCCCTTTATAAACCAAAGCCGGTTATAAACCAGAGCCTGTTATAAACCAGAGCCCTTTATGAACCAAAGCCCGTTATAAACCAGGGCCCATTATAAACCAAGGCCGGTTATATACAAGAGCCTGTTATAAACCAGAGCCCTTTATAAACCAAACCCTTTATAAACCAGAGCCCGTTACAAAACCAGAGCCCTTTATAAACCAGAACCCTTTATAAACCAGAGCCAGTAGTAAACCAGAACCCATTATAAACCAGAACTCTTTATAAACCAAAGCCTTTTATAAACCAGAGCCCGTTATAAACCAGAGCCCTTTATAAACCAGAGCCCTTTATAAACTAGAGCCCGTAATAGACCAGAGCCCTTTATAAACGAGAGATCTTTATTAACCTGAGCCCTTTATAAACCAGAGCCCTTCATAAACCAGAGCCCATTATAAAACAGAGCTCTTTATAAACCAACGCCCTTTATAAACCAAAGCCCTTTAAAAACCGTAGCCCGGTATAAACCAGAGCCCTTTATAAATGAGAGCTCTTTATTAACCAGAGCCCTTTATAAACCAGAGCCCTTTATAAACCAAAGCCGGTTTTAAACAAAAGCCCATTATAAACCAAAGCCTTTTATAAACCCATACTCTTTAGGACACAAAGCTCTTTATAAACCAAAGCCCTTTATAAACCAGAGCCCGTTATAAACCCGAGCCGGTTATAAACCAGAGCCCTTTATAACCAGAGCCCATTAAAAACCACAGCCCTTTGTAAACCAGAGCCTGTTATAAACCAGAACCCTTTAAGAACAAAAGCCCTTTGTAAACCAAAGCCCTTTAAAAACCAAAGCCCTTTAGAAACCAAAGCCCTATATATACCAGAGCCTATTATAAACCAGAGCCATTTAAAAATCTAAGCCGGTTATAAACCTGAGCCCGTTATAAACCACAGCCCTTTATAAACCAAAGCCGGTTATAAACCAGAGCCTGTTATAAACCAGAGCCCTTTATGAACCAAAGCCCGTTATAAACCAGGGCCCATTATAAACCAAGGCCGGTTATATACAAGAGCCTGTTATAAACCAGAGCCCTTTATAAACCAAACCCTTTATAAACCAGAGCCCGTTACAAAACCAGAGCCCTTTATAAACCAGAACCCTTTATAAACCAGAGCCAGTAGTAAACCAGAACCCTTTATAAACCAGAACGCTTTATAAACCAAAGCCTTTTATAAACCAGAGCCCGTTATAAACCAGAGCCCTTTATAAACCAGAGCCCTTTATAAACTAGAGCCCGTAATAGACCAGAGCCCTTTATAAACGAGAGATCTTTATTAACCTGAGCCCTTTATAAACCAGAGCCCTTCATAAACCAGAGCCCATTATAAAACAGAGCTCTTTATAAAACAACGCCCTTTATAAACCAGAGCCGGTTATAAACCAAAGCCCTTTATAAACCAGAGTCCGTTACAAAACCAGAGCCCTTTATAAACCAGAACGCTTTATAAACCAGAGCCCATTATAAACCAGAACCCTTTATAAACCAGAACTCTTTATAAACCAAAGCCTTTTATAAACCAGAGCCCGTTATAAACCAGAGCCCTTTATAAACTAGAGCCCGTAATAGACCAGAGCTCTTTATAAACGAGAGCTCTTTATTAACCAGAGCCCTTTATAAACCAGAGCCTTTCATAAACCAGAGCCCATTATAAAACAGAGCCAGTTATAAACCCGAGCCGGTTATAAACCAGAGCCCTTTATGAACCAGAGCCCATTAAAAACCAGAGCCCTTTGTAAACCAGAGCCTGTTATAAACCAGAACCCTTTAAGAACAAAAGCCCTTTATAAACCAAAGCCGGTTATAAACCAGGGCCCATTATAAACCAAAGCCGGTTATAAACAAGAGCCTGTTATAAACCAGAGGCCTTTATAAACCAAAGCCCTTTATAAACCAGAGCCCGTTACAAAACCAGAGCCCTTTATAAACCAGAACCCTTTATAAACCAGAGCCCTTTATAAACCAAAGCCGCTTATAAACCAGGGCCCATAATAAACAAAAGCCGGTTATAAACAAGAGCCTGTTATAAACCAGAGTCCTTTATAAACCAAAGCCCTTTATAAACCAGAGCCCGTTACAAAACCAGAGCCCTTTATAAACCAGAACCCTTTATAAACCAGAGCCCATTATAAACCTGAACCCTTTAAAAACCAGAACTCTTTATAAACCAAAGCCTTTTATAAACCAGAGCCCGTTATAAACCAGAGCCCTTTATAAACTAGAGCCCGTAATAGACCAGAGCTCTTTATAAACGAGAGCTCTTTATTAACCAGAGCCATTTATAAACCAGAGCCTTTCATAAACCAGAGCCCATTATAAAACAGAGCTCTTTATAAAACATAGCCCTTTATTAACCAGAGCCCTTTATTAACCATATCACTTTAAAAACAAGAGCGCTTTATAAACCAACGCCCTATATAAACCAAAGCCCTTTATAAACCGTAGCCCGGTATAAACCAGAGCCCTTTATAAACGAGAGCTCTTTATTAACCAGAGCCCTTTATAAACCAGAGCCCTTTATAAACCAAAGCCGGTTTTAAACAAAAGCCCATTATAAACCAAAGCCTTTTATAAACCCATACTCTTTAGGACACAACGCTCTTTATAAACCAAAGCCCTTTATAAACCAGAGCCCGTTATAAACCCGAGCCGGTTATAAACCAGAGCCCTTTATAACCAGAGCCCATTAAAAACCACAGCCCTTTGTAAACCAGAGCCTGTTATAAACCAGAACCCTTTAAGAACAAAAGCCCTTTGTAAACCAAACCCCTTTAAAAACCAAAGCCCTTTAGAAACCAAAGCCCTATATATACCAGAGCCTATTATAAACCAGAGCCATTTAAAAACCTAAGCCGGTTATAAACCTGAGCCCGTTATAAACCACAGCCCTTTATAAACCAAAGCCGGTTATAAACCAGAGCCTGTTATAAACCAGAGCCCTTTATGAACCAAAGCCCGTTATAAACCAGGGCCCATTATAAACCAAGGCCGGTTATATACAAGAGCCTGTTATAAACCAGAGCCCTTTATAAACCAAACCCTTTATAAACCAGAGCCCGTTACAAAACCAGAGCCCTTTATAAACCAGAACCCTTTATAAACCAGAGCCAGTAGTAAACCAGAACCCATTATAAACCAGAACTCTTTATAAACCAAAGCCTTTTATAAACCAGAGCCCGTTATAAACCAGAGCCCTTTATAAACCAGAGCCCTTTATAAACTAGAGCCCGTAATAGACCAGAGCCCTTTATAAACGAGAGATCTTTATTAACCTGAGCCCTTTATAAACCAGAGCCCTTCATAAACCAGAGCCCATTATAAAACAGAGCTCTTTATAAACCAACGCCCTTTATAAACCAAAGCCCTTTAAAAACCGTAGCCCGGTATAAACCAGAGCCCTTTATAAATGAGAGCTCTTTATTAACCAGAGCCCTTTATAAACCAGAGCCCTTTATAAACCAAAGCCGGTTTTAAACAAAAGCCCATTATAAACCAAAGCCTTTTATAAACCCATACTCTTTAGGACACAAAGCTCTTTATAAACCAAAGCCCTTTATAAACCAGAGCCCGTTATAAACCCGAGCCGGTTATAAACCAGAGCCCTTTATAACCAGAGCCCATTAAAAACCACAGCCCTTTGTAAACCAGAGCCTGTTATAAACCAGAACCCTTTAAGAACAAAAGCCCTTTGTAAACCAAAGCCCTTTAAAAACCAAAGCCCTTTAGAAACCAAAGCCCTATATATACCAGAGCCTATTATAAACCAGAGCCATTTAAAAATCTAAGCCGGTTATAAACCTGAGCCCGTTATAAACCACAGCCCTTTATAAACCAAAGCCGGTTATAAACCAGAGCCTGTTATAAACCAGAGCCCTTTATGAACCAAAGCCCGTTATAAACCAGGGCCCATTATAAACCAAGGCCGGTTATATACAAGAGCCTGTTATAAACCAGAGCCCTTTATAAACCAAACCCTTTATAAACCAGAGCCCGTTACAAAACCAGAGCCCTTTATAAACCAGAACCCTTTATAAACCAGAGCCAGTAGTAAACCAGAACCCTTTATAAACCAGAACGCTTTATAAACCAAAGCCTTTTATAAACCAGAGCCCGTTATAAACCAGAGCCCTTTATAAACCAGAGCCCTTTATAAACTAGAGCCCGTAATAGACCAGAGCCCTTTATAAACGAGAGATCTTTATTAACCTGAGCCCTTTATAAACCAGAGCCCTTCATAAACCAGAGCCCATTATAAAACAGAGCTCTTTATAAAACAACGCCCTTTATAAACCAGAGCCGGTTATAAACCAGAGCCGGTTATAAAAAAGAGCCTGTTATAAACCAGAGCCCTTAATAAGCCAAAGCCCATTATAAACAAGAGCCCTTTAAAAACCAGAACCCTTTATAAACCAGAGCCTGTTATAAACCAGAGCCATTTTAAAAACCTAAGCCCTTTTGGAACCCAAGCCCTTTATAAAACAGAGCCCGTTATAAACCCGAGCCGGTTATAAACCACAGCCCTTTATGAACCATAGCCCATTAAAAACCACAGCCCTTTGTAAACCAGAGCCTATTATAAACCAGAACCCTTTAAGAACAAAAGCCCTTTGTAAACCAAAGCCCTTTAAAAACCAAAGCCCTTTAGAAACCAAAGCCCTATATATAGCAGAGCCTATTATAAACCAGAGCCATTTATAAACCATATCCGGTTATAAACCTGAGCCCGTTATAAACCAGAGCCCTATATAAACCAAAGCCGGTTATAAACCAGAGCCTGTTATAAACCAGAGCCCTTTATGAACCAAAACCCGTTATAAACCAGGGCCCATTATAAACCAAAGCCGGTTATAAACAAGAGCCTGTTATAAACCAGAGCCCTTTATAAACCAAATCCTTTATAAACCAGAGCCCGTTACAAAACCAGAGCCCTTTATAAACCAGAACTCTTTATAAACCAAAGCCTTTTATAAACCAGAGCCCGTTATAAACCAGAGCCCTTTATAAACCAGAGCCCTTTATAAACTAGAGCCCGTAATATACCAGAGCCCTTTATAAACGAGAGCTCTTTATTAACCTGAGCCCTTTAAAAACCAGAGCCCATTATAAAACAGAGCTCTTTATAAAACATAGCCCTTTATTAACCATAGCCCTTTATTAACCATATCCCTTTAAAAACAAGAGCGCTTTATAAACCAACGCCCTTTATAAACCAAAGCCCTTTATAAACCAGAGCCCGTTATAAACCAGAGCCCTTTATAAACGAGAGCTCTTTATTAACCAGAGCCCTTTATAAACCAGAGCCCTTTATAAACCAAAGCCGGTTTTAAACCAAAGCCCATTATAAACCAAAGCCTTTTATAAACCAACACTCTTTAGAACACAAAGCTCTTTATAAACCAAAGCCCTTTATAAATCAGAGCCGGTTATAAGCCAGAGCCGATTATAAAATAGAGCCTGTTATAAACCAGAGCCCTTAATAAACCAAAGCCCATTATAAACCAGAGCCCTTTATAAACCAATACCCTTTAGAAAACGAAGCCCTTTATAAACCAGAGCCTGTTATAAACCCGAAGCAGTTATAAACCAGAGCCCTTTCTGAACCAGAGCCCATTAAAAACCAGAGCCCTTTGTAAACCAGAGCCTGTTATAAACCAGAACCCTTTAAGAACAAAAGCTTTTTATAAACCAAAGCCCTTCAAAAACCAAAGCCCTTTATATACCAGAGCTTGTTATAAACCAGAGCCCTTTATAAACAAGAGGACTTTATAAACCAAAGCCGGTTATAAACCAGAGCCCTTTATAAACCAATACCCTTTAGAAACCAATGCTCTATATGAACCAAAGCCCTTTATAAACCACAGCCCGTTATAAACCAGAGCCGGTTATAAACCAGAGCCATTTATGACCAGAGCCCATTAAAAACCACAGCCCTTTGTAAACCAGAGCCTGTTATAAACCAGAACCCTTTAAGAACAAAAGCCCTTTGTAAACCAAAGCCCTTTAAAAACCAAAGCCCTTTAGAAACCAAAGCCCTATATATACCAGAGCCTATTATAAACCAGAGCCATTTAAAAACCTAAGCCGGTTATAAACCTGAGCCCGTTATAAACCACAGCCCTTTATAAACCAAAGCCGGTTATAAACCAGAGCCTGTTATAAACCAGAGCCCTTTTTGAACCAAAGCCCGTTATAAACCAGGGCCCATTATAAACCAAGGCCGGTTATATACAAGAGCCTGTTATAAACCAGAGCCCTTTATAAACCAAACCCTTTATAAACCAGAGCCCGTTACAAAACCAGAGCCCTTTATAAACCAGAACCCTTTATAAACCAGAGCCAGTAGTAAACCAGAACACTTTATAAACCAGAACTCTTTATAAACCAAAGCCTTTTATAAACCAGAGCCCGTTATAAACCAGAGCCCTTTATAAACCAGAGCCCTTTATAAAGTAGAGCCCGTAATAGACCAGAGCCCTTTATAAACGAGAGATCTTTATTAACCTGAGCCCTTTATAAACCAGATCCCTTCATAAACCAGAGCCCATTATAAAACAGAGCTCTTTATAAAACAACGCCCTTTATAAACCAAAGCCCTTTATAAACCAAAGCCGGTTTTAAACCAAAGCCCATTATAAACCAAAGCCTATTATAAACCAATACCCTTTAGAAAACAAAGCTCTTTATAAACCAAAACCCTTTATAAACCAGAGCCGGTTATAAACCAGAGCCGGTTATAAAAAAGAGCCTGTTATAAACCAGAGCCCTTAATAAGCCAAAGCCCATTATAAACAAGAGCCCTTTATAAACCAGAACCCTTTATAAACCAGAGCCTGTTATAAACCAGAGCCATTTTAAAAACCTAAGCCCTTTTGGAACCCAAGCCCTTTATAAACCAATACCTTTTAGAAACCGAAGCTCTTTATAAACCAAAGCCCTTTATAAAACAGAGCCCGTTATAAACCCGAGCCGGTTATAAACCACAGCCCTTTATGAACCATAGCCCATTAAAAACCACAGCCCTTTGTAAACCAGAGCCTATTATAAACCAGAACCCTTTAAGAACAAAAGCCCTTTGTAAACCAAAGCCCTTTAAAAACCAAAGCCCTTTAGAAACCAAAGCCCTATATATAGCAGAGCCTATTATAAACCAGAGCCATTTATAAACCATATCCGGTTATAAACCTGATTCCGTTATAAACCAGAGCCCTATATAAACCAAAGCCGGTTATAAACCAGAGCCTGTTATAAACCAGAGCCCTTTATGAACCAAAACCCGTTATAAACCAGGGCCCATTATAAACCAAAGCCGGTTATAAACAAGAGCCTGTTATAAACCAGAGCCCTTTATAAACCAAACCCTTTATAAACCACAGCCCGTTACAAAACCAGAGCCCTTTATAAACCAGAACCCTTTATAAACCAGAGCCAGTAGTAAACCAGAACCCTTTATAAACCAGAACTCTTTATAAACCAAAGCCTTTTATAAACCAGAGCCCATTATAAACCAGAGCCCTTTATAAACCAGAGCCCTTTATAAACTAGAGCCCGTAATAGACCAGAGCCCTTTATAAACGAGAGCTCTTTATTAACCTGAGCCCTTTATAAACCAGAGCCCATTATAAAACAGAGCTCTTTATAAAACATAGCCCTTTATTAACCATAGCCCTTTATTAACCATATCCCTTTAAAAACAAGAGCGCTTTATAAACCAACGCCCTTTATAAACCAAAGCCCTTTATAAACCAGAGCCCGTTATAAACCAGAGCCCTTTATAAACGAGAGCTCTTTATTAACCAGAGCCCTTTATAAACCAGAGCCCTTTATAAACCAAAGCCGGTTTTAAACCAAAGCCCATTATAAACCAAAGCCTTTTATAAACCAACACTCTTTAGAACACAAAGCTCTTTATAAACCAAAGCCCTTTATAAATCAGAGCCGGTTATAAGCCAGAGCCGATTATAAAATAGAGCCTGTTATAAACCAGAGCCCTTAATAAACCAAAGCCCATTATAAACCAGAGCCCTTTATAAACCAATACCCTTTAGAAAACGAAGCCCTTTATAAACCAGAGCCTGTTATAAACCCGAAGCAGTTATAAACCAGAGCCCTTTCTGAACCAGAGCCCATTAAAAACCAGAGCCCTTTGTAAACCAGAGCCGGTTATAAACCAGAGCCCTTTATGACCAGAGCCCATTAAAAACCACAGCCCTTTGTAAACCAGAGCCTGTTATAAACCAGAACCCTTTAAGAACAAAAGCCCTTTGTAAACCAAAGCCCTTTAAAAACCAAAGCCCTTTAGAAACCAAAGCCCTATATATACCAGAGCCTATTATAAACCAGAGCCATTTAAAACCTAAGCCGGTTATAAACCTGAGCCCGTTATAAACCACAGCCCTTTATAAACCAAAGCCGGTTATAAACCAGAGCCTGTTATAAACCAGAGCCCTTTTTGAACCAAAGCCCGTTATAAACCAGGGCCCATTATAAACCAAGGCCGGTTATATACAAGAGCCTGTTATAAACCAGAGCCCTTTATAAACCAAACCCTTTATAAACCAGAGCCCGTTACAAAACCAGAGCCCTTTATAAACCAGAACCCTTTATAAACCAGAGCCAGTAGTAAACCAGAACCCTTTATAAACCAGAACTCTTTATAAACCAAAGCCTTTTATAAACCAGAGCCCGTTATAAACCAGAGCCCTTTATAAACCAGAGCCCTTTATAAACTAGAGCCCGTAATAGACCAGAGCCCTTTATAAACGAGAGATCTTTATTAACCTGAGCCCTTTATAAACCAGATCCCTTCATAAACCAGAGCCCATTATAAAACAGAGCTCTTTATAAAACAACGCCCTTTATAAACCAAAGCCCTTTATAAACCAAAGCCGGTTTTAAACCAAAGCCCATTATAAACCAAAGCCTATTATAAACCAATACCCTTTAGAAAACAAAGCTCTTTATAAACCAAAGCCCTTTATAAACCAGAGCCGGTTATAAACCAGAGCCGGTTATAAAAAAGAGCCTGTTATAAACCAGAGCCCTTAATAAGCCAAAGCCCATTATAAACAAGAGCCCTTTATAAACCAGAACCCTTTATAAACCAGAGCCTGTTATAAACCAGAGCCATTTTAAAAACCTAAGCCCTTTTGGAACCCAAGCCCTTTATAAACCAATACCTTTTAGAAACCGAAGCTCTTTATAAACCAAAGCCCTTTATGAAACAGAGCCCTTTATAAACCCGAGCCGGTTATAAACCACAGCCCTTTATGAACCATAGCCCATTAAAAACCACAGCCCTTTGTAAACCAGAGCCTATTATAAACCAGAACCCTTTAAGAACAAAAGCCCTTTGTAAACCAAAGCCCTTTAAAAACCAAAGCCCTTTAGAAACCAAAGCCCTATATATAGCAGAGCCCATTATAAACCAGAGCCATTTATAAACCATATCCGGTTATAAACCTGAGCCCGTTATAAACCAGAGCCCTATATAAACCAAAGCCGGTTATAAACCAGAGCCTGTTATAAACCAGAGCCCTTTATGAACCAAAACCCGTTATAAACCAGGGCCCATTATAAACCAAAGCCGGTTATAAACAAGAGCCTGTTATAAACCAGAGCCCTTTATAAACCAAACCCTTTATAAACCAGAGCCCGTTACAAAACCAGAGCCCTTTATAAACCAGAACCCTTTATAAACCAGAGCCAGTAGTAAACCAGAACCCTTTATAAACCAGAACTCTTTATAAACCAAAGCCTTTTATAAACCAGAGCCTGTTATAAACCAGAGCCCTTTATAAACCAGAGCCCTTTATAAACTAGAGCCCGTAATAGACCAGAGCCCTTTATAAACGAGAGCTCTTTATTAACCTGAGCCCTTTATAAACCAGAGCCCATTATAAAACAGAGCTCTTTATAAAACATAGCCCTTTATTAACCATAGCCCTTTATTAACCATATCCCTTTAAAAACAAGAGCGCTTTATAAACCAACGCCCTTTATAAACCAAAGCCCTTTATAAACCAGAGCCCGTTATAAACCAGAGCCCTTTATAAACGAGAGCTCTTTATTAACCAGAGCCCTTTATAAACCAGAGCCCTTTATAAACCAAAGCCGGTTTTAAACCAAAGCCCATTATAAACCAAAGCCTTTTATAAACCAATACTCTTTAGAACACAAAGCTCTTTATAAACCAAAGCCCTTTATAAACCAGAGCCGGTTATAAGCCAGAGCCGATTATAAAATAGAGCCTGTTATAAACCAGAGCCCTTAATAAACCAAAGCCCATTATAAACCAGAGCCCTTTATAAACCAATACCCTTTAGAAAACGAAGCCCTTTATAAACCAGAGCCTGTTATAAACCCGAACCAGTTATAAACCAGAGCCCTTTCTGAACCAGAGCCCATTAAAAACCAGAGCCCTTTGTAAACCAGAGCCTGTTATAAACCAGAACCCTTTAAGAACAAAAGCTTTTTATAAACCAAAGCCCTTCAAAAACCAAAGCCCTTTATATACCAGAGCTTGTTATAAACCAGAGCCCTTTATAAACAAGAGGACTTTATAAACCAAAGCTGGTTATAAACCAGAGCCCTTTATAAACCAATACCCTTTAGAAACCAAAGCTCTATATGAACCACAGCCCGTTATAAACCAGAGCCGGTTATAAACCAGAGCCCTTTATGAACCTTATCCCATTAAAAACCAGAGCCTTTTATGAACCAGAGCCCGTTATAAACCAGAAACCTTTATTAATCAGAGCCCTGTATAAACCAAAGCCCTTTAAAAAACAAAGCCCTTTAGAAACCAAAGCCCTTTATATACCAGAGCCTGTTATAAACCAGAGCCTTTTATAAACATGAGCCCTTTATAAACCACAACCGGTTATAAACCAGAGCCCAATATAAAACAGAGCCCTTTATAAACCAAAGCCGGTTATAAACCAAGGCCTGTGATAAACCAGGGCCCGTTATAAACGAGAGCTCTTTATAAACCAGAGCCCTTTATAAACCAAAGCCGGTTATAAACCAGAGCCCTTTATAAACCGAAGCCGGTTATAAACCAGAGCCTGTTATAAACCAGAGCCCTTTATAAAGCACAGCCGGTTATAAACCAGAGCCTGTTATAAACCAGAGCCCTTTATAAACCAAAGCGGGTTATAAAGCAGAGCCCGTTATAAACCAGAGCCCTTTATAAACCAAAGCCGATTACAAACCAGAGCCTGTTATAAACTAGAGGCCTTTATAAACCAAAGCACATTATAAACCAGGGCCCATTATAAACCAGAGCCTGTTATGAACCAGAGCCCATTAAAACCAGACCCCTTTGTAAACCAGAGCCCTTTATAAACCAGAACCCTTTAAGAACCAGAGCCCTTTATAAACCAAAGCCCTTTAATAACCAAAGCCCTTTAGAAACCAAAGCCCTTTATAAACCAGAGCCTGTTGTAAACCAGAGCCCTTCATACACCAGAGCCCTTTATAAACCAAAGCGGGTTATAAACCAGAGCCCGTTATAAACCAATACCCTTTAGAAACCAAAGCTCTTTATAAACCAAAGCCCTTTATAAACCACAGCCCGTTATAAACTAGAGCCAGTTATAAACCAGAGCCCTTTATGAACCATAGCCCGTTATAAACCAGAACCCTTTATGGACCAGAGCACTTTATAAACGAAAGTCCTTTAAAAACCAAAGCCCTTGAGAAACCAAAGCTCTTTATATACCAGAGCCTGTTATAAACCAGAGCCCTTTACAAACCACAGCCGGTTCTAAACCAGAGCCCAATAAAAACCTAAGCCCTTTATTAACCCAAGCCCTTTATAAACCAATATCCTTTAGAAACCAAAGCTCTTTATAAACCAAAGCCCTTTATTAACCACAGCCCGTTATAAACCACAGCCGGTTCTAAACCAGAGCCCAATATAAACCAGAGCCCTTTATAAACCAAAGCCGGTGATAAAACGGAGCCTGTGATAAACCAGAGCCAGTTATAAACCAGAGCTCTGTATAAACCAGAGCCCTTTATAAACCAAAGCTATTTAGAAACCAAAGCCCTTTATACACCAGAACCTATTATAAAACAGCGCCCTTTATAATTCAAAGCCGGTTACAAACCTGAGCCCGTTATAAACAGGAGCCCTTTCTAAACCAGAGCCCTTTATAAACCAGAGCCGGTTATAAACCAAAGTCGGTTATAAACCAGGGCCCATTATACACCAAAGCCGGTTATAAACAAGAGCCTGTTATAAACCAGAGCCCTTTATAAACCAAAGCCCTTTATAAACCAGAGCCCGTTACAAAACCAGAGCCCTTTATAAACCAGAACCCTTTATAAACCAGAGCCCGTTATAAACCAGAACCCTTTATAAACCAGAACTCTTTATAAACCAAAGCCTTTTATAAACCAGAGCCCTTTAGAAACCAGAGCCCTTTATAAACTAGAGCCCGTAATAGACCAGAGCCCTTTAGAAGCCAGAGCTCTTTATTAACCAGAGCCCTTTATAAACCAGAGCCCTACATAAACCAGAGCCCATTATAAAACAGAGCTCTTTATAAAACATAGCCCTTTATTAACCAGAGCCCTTTATTAACCATATCCCTTTAAAAACAAGAGCGCTTTATAAACCAACGCCCTTTATAAACCAAAGCCCTTTATAAACCGGAGCCTGTTATAAACCAGAGCCCTTAATAAGCCAAACCCCATTATAAACAAGAGCCCTTTATAAACCAGAACCCTTTATAAACCAGAGCCTGTTATAAACCAGAGCCATTTTAAAAACCTAAGCCCTTTTGGAACCCAAGCCCTTTATAAACCAATACCCTTTAGAAACCGAAGCTCTTTATAAACCAAAGCCCTTTATAAAACAGAGCCCGTTATAAACCCGAGCCGGTTATAAACCAGAGTCCTCTATGAACCAGAGCCCATTAAAAAAACAAGAGCCCTTTGTAAACCAGAGCCTGTTATAAACCAGAACCCTTTAAGAACAAAAGCCCTTTATAAACCAAAGCCGGTTATAAACCAGGGCTCATTATAATCCAAAGCCGGTTATAAACAAGAGCCTTTTATAAACATGAGCCCTTTATAAACCACAACCGGTTATAAACCAGAGCCCAATATAAACCAGAGCCCTTTATAAACCAAAGCCGGTTATAAACCAGGGCCTGTGATAAACCAGGGCCCGTTATAAACGAGAGCTCTTTATAAACCAGAGCCCTTTATAAACCAAAGCCGGTTATAAACCAGAGCCCTTTATAAACCGAAACCGTTTATAAACCAGAGCCTGTTATAAACCAGAGCCCTTTATAAAGCACAGCCGGTTATAAACCAGAGCCTGTTATAAACCAGAGCCCTTTATAAACCAAAGCGGGTTATAAAGCAGAGCCCGTTATAAGCCAGAGCCCTTTATAAACCAAAGCCGATTACAAACCAGAGCCTGTTATAAACTAGAGGCCTTTATAAACCAAAGCACATTATAAACCATGGCCCATTATAAACCAGAGCCTGTTATGAACCAGAGCCCATTAAAACCAGAGCCCTTTGTAAACCAGAGCCCTTTATAAACCAGAACCCTTTAAGAACCAGAGCCCTTTATAAACCAAAGCCCTTTAATAACCGAAGCCCTTTAGAAACCAAAGCCCTTTATAAACCAGAGCCTGTTGTAAACCAGAGCCCTTCATACACCAGAGCCCTTTATAAACCAAAGCGGGTTATAAACCAGAGCCCTTTATAAACCAATACCCTTTAGAAACCAAAGCTCTTTATAAACCAAAGCCCTTTATAAACCACAGCCCGTTATAAACTAGAGCCAGTTATAAACCAGAGCCCTTTATGAACCATAGCCCGTTATAAACCAGAACCCTTTATGGACCAGAGCACTTTATAAACGAAAGTCCTTTAAAAACCAAAGCCCTTGAGAAACCAAAGCTCTTTATATACCAGAGCCTGTTATAAACCAGAGCCCTTTATAAACCACAGCCGGTTCTAAACCAGAGCCCAATAAAAACCTAAGCCCTTTATGAACCCAAGCCCTTTATAAACCAATATCCTTTAGAAACCAAAGCTCTTTATAAACCAAAGCCCTTTATAAACCACAGCCCGTTATAAACCACAGCCGGTTCTAAACCACAGCCCAATATAAACTAGAGCCCTTTATAAACCAAAGCCGGTGATAAACCGGAGCCTGTGATAAACCAGAGCCAGTTATAAACCAGAGCTCTGTATAAACCAGAGCCCTTTATAAACCAAAGCCATTTAGAAACCAAAGCCCTTTATACACCAGAACCTATTATAAACCAGCGCCCTTTATAATTCAAAGCCGGTTACAAACCTGAGCCCGTTATAAACAGGAGCCCTTTCTAAACCAGAGCCCTTTATAAACCAGAGCCGGTTATAAACCAAAGCCGGTTATAAACCAGGGCCCATTATAAACCAAAGCCGGTTATAAACAAGAGCCTGTTATAAACCAGAGCCCTTTATAAACCAAAGCCCTTTATAAACCAGAGCCCGTTACAAAACCAGAGCCCTTTATAAACTAGAACCCTTTATAAACCAGAGCCCGTTATAAACCAGAACCCTTTATAAACCAGAACTCTTTATAAACCAAAGCCTTTTATAAACCAGAGCCTGTTAGAAACCAGAGCCCTTTATAAACTAGAGCCCGTAATAGACCAGAGCCCTTTATAAACGAGAGCTCTTTATTAACCAGAGCCCTTTATAAACCAGAGCCCTTCATAAACCAGAGCCCATTATAAAACAGAGCTCTTTATAAAACATAGCCCTTTATTAACCAGAGCCCTTTATTAACCATATCCCTTTAAAAACAAGAGCGCTTTATAAACCAACGTCCTTTATAAACCAAAGCCCTTTATATACCGGAGCCTGTTATAAACCAGAGCCCTTAATAAGCCAAAGCCCATTATAAACAAGAGCCCTTTATAAACCAGAACCCTTTATAAACCAGAGCCTGTTATAAACCAGAGCCATTTTAAAAACCTAAGCCCTTTTGGAACCCAAGCCCTTTATAAACCAATACCCTTTAGAAACCGAAGCTCTTTATAAACCAAAGCCCTTTATAAAACAGAGCCCGTTATAAACCCGAGCCGGTTATAAACCAGAGCCCTCTATGAACCTGAGCCCATTAAAAACCAGAGCCCTTTGTAAACCAGAGCCGGTTATAAACCAGAACCCTTTAAGAACAAAAGCCCTTTATAAACCAAAGCCGGTTATAAACCAGGGCCCATTATAAACCAAAGCCGGTTATAAACAAGAGCCTGTTATAAACCAGAGGCCTTTATAAACCAAAGTCCTTTATAAACCAGAGCCCGTTACAAAACCAGAGCCCTTTATAAACCAGAGCCCTTTATAAACCAAAGCCCGTTATAAACCAGGGCCCATTGTAAACCAAAGCCGGTTATAAACAAGAGCCTGTTATAAACCAGAGCCCTTTATAAACCAAAGCCCTTTATAAACCAGAGCCCGTTACAAAACCAGAGCCCTTTATAAACCAGAACCCTTTATAAACCAGAGCCCGTTATAAACCAAAGCCCTGTATAAACGAGAGCTCTTTATTAACCAGAGCCCTTTATAAACCAGAGCCCTTTATAAACCAAAGACGGTTTTAAACCAAAGCCCATTATAAACCAAAGCCTTTTATAAACCAATACTCTTTAGAACAAAAAGCTCTTTATAAACCAAAGCCCTTTATAAACCAGAGCCCGTTATAAACCCGAGCCTGTTATAAACCAGAACCCTTTAAGAACAAAAGCCCTTTGTAAACCAAAGCCCTTTAAAAACCAAAGCCCTTTAGAAACCAAAAGCCTATATATACCAGAGCCTATTATAAACCAGAGCCATTTATAAACCTAAGCCGGTTATAAACCTGAGCCCGTTATAAACCACAGCCCTTTATAAACCAAAGCCGGTTATAAACCAGAGCCTTTTATAAACCAGAGCCCTTTATGAACCAAAGCCCGTTATAAACCAGGGCCCATTATAAACCAAAGCCGGTTATAAACAAGAGCCTGTTATAAACCAGAGCCCTTTATAAATCAAACCCTTTATAAACCAGAGCCCGTTACAAAACCAGAGCCCTTTATAAACCAGAACCCTTTATAAACCAGAGCCAGTAGTAAACCAGAACCCTTTATAAACCAGAACTCTTTATAAACCAAAGCCTTTTATAAACCAGAGCCATTTATAAACCAAATCCGGTTATAAACCTGAGCCCGTTATAAACCAGAGCCCTATATAAACCAAAGCCGGTTATAAACAGGAGCCTGTTATAAACCAGAGCCAGTTATAAACCAGAGCTCTGTTTAAACCAGAGCCCTTTATAAACCAAAGCCATTTAGAAACCAAAGCCCTTTATACACCAGAACCTATTATAAACCAGCGCCCTTTATAATTCAAAGCCGGTTACAAACCTGAGCCCGTTATAAACAGGAGCCCTTTCTAAACCAGAGCCCTTTATAAACCAGAGCCGGTTATAAACCAAAGCCGGTTATAAACCAGGGCCCATTATAAACCAAAGCCGGTTATAAACAAGAGCCTGTTATAAACCAGAGCCCTTTATAAACCAAAGCCCTTTATAAACCAGAGCCCGTTACAAAACCAGAGCCCTTTATAAACTAGAACCCTTTATAAACCAGAGCCCGTTATAAACCAGAACCCTTTATAAACCAGAACTCTTTATAAACCAAAGCCTTTTATAAACCAGAGCCTGTTAGAAACCAGAGCCCTTTATAAACTAGAGCCCGTAATAGACCAGAGCCCTTTATAAACGAGAGCTCTTTATTAACCAGAGCCCTTTATAAACCAGAGCCCTTCATAAACCAGAGCCCATTATAAAACAGAGCTCTTTATAAAACATAGCCCTTTATAAACCAAAGCCCTTTATATACCGGAGCCTGTTATAAACCAGAGCCCTTAATAAGCCAAAGCCCATTATAAACAAGAGCCCTTTATAAACCAGAACCCTTTATAAACCAGAGCCTGTTATAAACCAGAGCCATTTTAAAAACCTAAGCCCTTTTGGAACCCAAGCCCTTTATAAACCAATACCCTTTAGAAACCGAAGCTCTTTATAAACCAAAGCCCTTTATAAAACAGAGCCCGTTATAAACCCGAGCCGGTTATAAACCAGAGCCCTCTATGAACCAGAGCCCATTAAAAACCAGAGCCCTTTGTAAACCAGAGCCGGTTATAAACCAGAACCCTTTAAGAACAAAAGCCCTTTATAAACCAAAGCCGGTTATAAACCAGGGCCCATTATAAACCAAAGCCGGTTATAAACAAGAGTCTGTTATAAACCAGAGGCCTTTATAAACCAAAGTCCTTTATAAACCAGAGCCCGTTACAAAACCAGAGCCCTTTATAAACCAGAACCCTTTATAAACCAGAGCCCTTTATAAACCAAAGCCCGTTATAAACCAGGGCCCATTATAAACCAAAGCCGGTTATAAACAAGAGCCTGTTATAAACCAGAGCCCTTTATAAACCAAAGCCCTTTATAAACCAGAGCCCGTTACAAAACCAGAGCCCTTTATAAACCAGAACCCTTTATAAACCAGAGCCCGTTATAAACCAAAGCCCTGTATAAACGAGAGCTCTTTATTAACCAGAGCCCTTTATAAACCAGAGCCCTTTATAAACCAAAGACGGTTTTAAACCAAAGCCCATTATAAACCAAAGCCTTTTATAAACCAATACTCTTTAGAACAAAAAGCTCTTTATAAACCAAAGCCCTTTATAAACCAGAGCCCGTTATAAACCCGAGCCTGTTATAAACCAGAACCCTTTAAGAACAAAAGCCCTTTGTAAACCAAAGCCCTTTAAAAACCAAAGCCCTTTAGAAACCAAAAGCCTATATATACCAGAGCCTATTATAAACCAGAGCCATTTATAAACCTAAGCCGGTTATAAACCTGAGCCCGTTATAAACCACAGCCCTTTATAAACCAAAGCCGGTTATAAACCAGAGCCTTTTATAAACCAGAGCCCTTTATGAACCAAAGCCCGTTATAAACCAGGGCCCATTATAAACCAAAGCCGGTTATAAACAAGAGCCTGTTATAAACCAGAGCCCTTTATAAATCAAACCCTTTATAAACCAGAGCCCGTTACAAAACCAGAGCCCTTTATAAACCAGAACCCTTTATAAACCAGAGCCAGTAGTAAACCAGAACCCTTTATAAACCAGAACTCTTTATAAACCAAAGCCTTTTATAAACCAGAGCCCGTTATAAACCAGAGCCCTTTATAAACCAGAGCCCTTTATAAACTAGAGCCCGTAATAGACCAGAGCCCTTTATAAACGAGAGCTCTTTATTAACCTGAGCCCTTTATAAACCCGAGCCCTTCATAAACCAGAGCCCATTATAAAACAGAGCTCTTTATAAAACATAGCCCTTTATTAACCAGAGCCCTTTATTAACCATATCCCTTTAAAAACAAGAGCCCTTTATAAACCAACGCCCTTTATAAACCAAAGCCCTTTATAAACCAAAGCCGGTTTTAAACCAAAGCCCATTATAAACCAAAGCCTATTATAAACCAATACCCTTTAGAAAACAAAGCTCTTTATAAACCAAAGCCCTTTATAAACCAGAGCCGGTTATAAACCAGAGCCGGTTATAAAAAAGAGCCTGTTATAAACCAGAGCCCTTAATAAGCCAAAGCCCATTATAAACAAGAGCCCTTTATAAACCAGAACCCTTTATAAACCAGAGCCTGTTATAAACCAGAGCCATTTTAAAAACCTAAGCCCTTTTGGAACCCAAGCCCTTTATAAACCAATACCCTTTAGAAACCGAAGCTCTTTATAAACCAAAGCCCTTTATAAAACAGAGCCCGTTATAAACCCGAGCCGGTTATAAACCAGAGCCCTTTATGAACCAGAGCCCATTAAAAACCACAGCCCTTTGTAAACCAGAGCCTGTTATAAACCAGAACCCTTTAAGAACAAAAGCCCTTTGTAAACCAAAGCCCTTTAAAAACCAAAGCCCTTTAGAAATCAAAGCCCTATATATACGTAGCAGAGCCTATTATAAACCAGAGCCATTTATAAACCAAATCCGGTTATAAACCTGAGCCCGTTATAAACCAGAGCCCTATATAAACCAAAGCCGGTTATAAACAGGAGCCTGTTATAAACCAGAGCCAGTTATAAACCAGAGCTCTGTTTAAACCAGAGCCCTTTATAAACCAAAGCCATTTAGAAACCAAAGCCCTTTATACACCAGAACCTATTATAAACCAGCGCCCTTTATAATTCAAAGCCGGTTACAAACCTGAGCCCGTTATAAACAGGAGCCCTTTCTAAACCAGAGCCCTTTATAAACCAGAGCCGGTTATAAACCAAAGCCGGTTATAAACCAGGGCCCATTATAAACCAAAGCCGGTTATAAACAAGAGCCTGTTATAAACCAGAGCCCTTTATAAACCAAAGCCCTTTATAAACCAGAGCCCGTTACAAAACCAGAGCCCTTTATAAACTAGAACCCTTTATAAACCAGAGCCCGTTATAAACCAGAACCCTTTATAAACCAGAACCCTTTATAAACCAGAGCCAGTAGTAAACCAGAACCCTTTATAAACCAGAACTCTTTATAAACCAAAGCCTTTTATAAACCAGAGCCCGTTATAAACCAGAGCCCTTTATAAACCAGAGCCCTTTATAAACTAGAGCCCGTAATAGACCAGAGCCCTTTATAAACGAGAGCTCTTTATTAACCTGAGCCCTTTATAAACCAGAGCCCTTCATAAACCAGAGCCCATTATAAAACAGAGCTCTTTATAAAACATAGCCCTTTATTAACCAGAGCCCTTTATTAACCATATCCCTTTAAAAACAAGAGCCCTTTATAAACCAACGCCCTTTATAAACCAAAGCCCTTTATAAACCAAAGCCGGTTTTAAACCAAAGCCCATTATAAACCAAAGCCTATTATAAACCAATACCCTTTAGAAAACAAAGCTCTTTATAAACCAAAGCCCTTTATAAACCAGAGCCGGTTATAAACCAGAGCCGGCTATAAAAAAGAGCCTGTTATAAACCAGAGCCCTTAATAAGCCAAAGCCCATTATAAACAAGAGCCCTTTATAAACCAGAACCCTTTATAAACCAGAGCCTGTTATAAACCAGAGCCATTTTAAAAACCTAAGCCCTTTTGCAACCCAAGCCCTTTATAAACCAATACCCTTTAGAAACCGAAGCTCTTTATAAACCAAAGCCCTTTATAAAACAGAGCCCGTTATAAACCCGAGCCGGTTATAAACCAGAGCCCTTTATGAACCAGAGCCCATTAAAAACCACAGCCCTTTGTAAACCAGAGCCTGTTATAAACCAGAACCCTTTAAGAACAAAAGCCCTTTGTAAACCAAAGCCCTTTAAAAACCAAAGCCCTTTAGAAATCAAAGCCCTATATATACGTAGCAGAGCCTATTATAAACCAGAGCCATTTATAAACCAAATCCGGTTATAAACCTGAGCCCGTTATAAACCAGAGCCCTATATAAACCAAAGCCGGTTATAAACAGGAGCCTGTTATAAACCAGAGCCCTTTATGAACCAAAACCCGTTATAAACCAGGGCCCATTATAAACCAAAGCCGGTTATAAACAAGAGCCTGTTATAAACCAGAGCCCTTTATAAACCAAACCCTTTATAAACCAGAGCCCGTTTAAAAAACCAGAGCCCTTTATAAACCAGAACCCTTTATAAACCAGAGCCAGTAGTAAACCAGAACCCTTTATAAATCAGAACTCTTTATAAACCAAAGCCTTTTATAAACCAGAGCCCGTTATAAACCAGAGCCCTTTATAAACCAGAGCCCTTTATAAACTAGAGCCCGTAATAGACCAGAGCCCTTTATAAACGAGAGCTCTTTATTAACCTGAGCCCTTTATAAACCAGAGCCCTTCATAAACCAGAGCCCATTATAAAACAGAGCTCTTTATAAAACATAGCCCTTTATTAACCATAGCCCTTTATTAACCATAGCCCTTTATTAACCATATCCCTTTAAAAACAAGAGCCCTTTATAAACCAAAGCCCTTTGTAAACCAGAGCCTGTTATAAACCAGAACCCTTTAAGAACAAAAGCCCTTTATAAACAAATGCACTTTAAAAACCAAAGCCCTTTAGAAACGAAAGCCCTATATATACCAGAGCCTATTATAAACCAAAGCCCTTTATAAACCAAAGCCGGTTATAAACCAGAGCCTGTTATAAACCAGAGCCCTTTATACACCAGAGCCCTTTATAAACCAAAGCCGGTTATAAACCAGGGCCCATTATAAACCAAAGCCGGTTTTAAACAAGAGCCTGTTATAAACCAGAGCCCTATATAAAACAAGCCCTTCATAAACCAGAGCCCGTTACAAAACCAGAGCCCTTTATAAACCAGAACCCTTCATAAACCAGAGCCCGTTATAAATCAGAACCCTTTATAAACCAGAACTCTTTATAAACCAAAGCCTTTTATAAACCAGAGCCCGTTATAAACCAGAGCCCTTTCTAAACTAGAGCCTGTAATAGACCAGAGCCCTTTATAAACGAGAGCTCTTTATTAACCAGAGCCCTTTATAAACCAGAGCCCTTTATTAACCATATCCCTTTAAAAACAAGAGCGCTTTATAAACCAACGCCCTTTATAAACCAAAGCCCTTTATAAACCAGAGCCCGTTATAAACCAGAGCCGGTTCTAAACCAGAGCCCATTATAAAACAGAGCTCTTTATAAAACATAGCCCTTTATTAACCAGAGCCCTTTATTAACCATATCCCTTTAAAAACAAGAGCGCTTTATAAACCAACGCCCTTTATAAACCAAAGCCCTTTATAAACCAGAGCCCGTTATAAACCAGAGCCCTTTATAAACGAGAGCTCTTTATTAACCAGAGCCCTTTATAAACCAGAGCCCTTTATAAACCAAAGTCGGTTTTAAACCAAAGCCCATTATAAACCAAAGCCTTTTATAAACCAATACTCTTTAGAACACAAAGCTCTTTATAAACCAAAGCCCTTTATAAACCAGAGCCGGTTATAAGCCAGAGCCGGATATAAAATAGAGCCTGTTATAAACCAGAGTCCTTAATAAACCAAAGCCCATTATAAACCAGAGCCCTTTATATACCAATACCCTTTAGAAAACGAAGCCCTTTATACACCAGAGCCCTTTATAAACCAGAACCCTTTATAAACCAGAGCCAGTAGTAAACCAGAACCCTTTATAAATCAGAACTCTTTATAAACCAAAGCCTTTTATAAACCAGAGCCCGTTATAAACCAGAGCCCTTTATAAACCAGAGCCCTTTATAAACTAGAGCCCGTAATAGACCAGAGCCCTTTATAAACGAGAGCTCTTTATTAACCTGAGCCCTTTATAAACCAGAGCCCTTCATAAACCAGAGCCTATTATAAAACAGAGCTCTTTATAAAACATAGCCCTTTATTAACCATATCCCTTTAAAAACAAGAGCCCTTTATAAACCAACGCCCTTTATAAACCAAAGCCCTTTGTAAACCAGAGCCTGTTATAAACCAGAACCCTTTAAGAAGAAAAGCCCTTTATAAACAAATGCACTTTAAAAACCAAAGCCCTTTAGAAACCAAATCCCTATATATACCAGAGCCTATTATAAACCAGAGCCTTTTATAAACCAAACCGGTTATAAACCTGAGCCCGTTATAAACCAGAGCCCTTTATAAACCAAAGCCGGTTATAAACCAGGGCCCATTATAAACCAAAGCCGGTTCTAAACAAGAGCCTGTTATAAACCAGAGCCCTTTATAAAACAAAGCCCTTCATAAACCAGAGCCCGTTACAAAACCAGAGCCCTTTATAAACCAGTACCCTTTATAAACCAGAGCCCGTTATAAATCAGAACCATTTATAAACCAGAACTCTTTATAAACCAAAGCCTTTTATAAACCAGAGCCCGTTATAAACCAGAGCCCTTTATAAACTAGAGCCCGTAATAGACCAGAGCCCTTTATAAACCAAAGCCTTTTATAAACCAATACTCTTTAAAACACAAAGCTCTTTATAAACCAAAGCCCTTTATAAACCAGAGCCGGTTACAAAACCAGAGCCCTTTATAAACCAGTACCCTTTATAAACCAGAGCCCGTTATAAATCAGAACCCTTTATAAACCAGAACTCTTTATAAACCAAAGCCTTTTATAAACCAGAGCCCGTTATAAACCAGAGCCCTTTATAAACTAGAGCCCGTAATAGACCAGAGCCCTTTATAAACCAAAGCCTTTTATAAACCAATACTCTTTAGAACACAAAGCTCTTTATAAACCAAAGCCCTTTATAAACCAGAGCCGGTTATAAGCCAGAGCCGGTTATAAAATAGAGCCCATTATAAACCAGAGCCCTTTATAAACCAATACCCTTTAGAAAACGAAGCCCTTTATAAACCAGAGCCTGTTATAAACCCGAACCGGTTATAAACCAGAAACCTTTATTAATCAGAGCCCTGTATAAACCAAAGCCCTTTAAAAAACAAAGCCCTTTAGAAACCAAAGCCCTTTATATAAAAGGAGCCTGTTATAAACCAGAGCCTTTTATAAACATGAGCCCTTTATAAACCACAACCGGTTATAAACCAGAGCCCAATATAAACCAGAGCCCTTTATAAACCAAAGCCGGTTATAAACCAGGGCCTTTGATAAACCAGGGCCCGTTATAAACGAGAGCTCTTTATAAACCAGAGCCCTTTATAAACCAAAGCCGGTTATAAACCAGAGCCCTTTATAAACCGAAGCCGGTTATAAACCAGAGCCTGTTATAAACCAGAGCCCTTTATAAAGCACAGCCGGTTATAAACCAGAGCCTGTTATAAACCAGAGCCCTTTATAAACCAAAGCGGGTTATAAAGCAGAGCCCGTTATAAACCAGAGCCCTTTATAAACCAAAGCCGATTACAAACCAGAGCCTGTTATAAACTAGAGGCCTTTATAAACCAAAGCACATTATAAACCAGGGCCCATTATAAACCAGAGCCTGTTATGAAACAGAGCCCATTAAAACCAGAGCCCTTTGTAAACCAGAGCCCTTTATAAACCAGAACCGTTTAAGAACCAGAGCCCTTTATAAACCAAAGCCCTTTAATAACCAAAGCCCTTTAGAAACCAAAGCCCTTTATAAACCAGAACTCTTTATAAACCAAAGCCTTTTATAAACCAGAGCCCGTTATAA
The DNA here is from genome assembly GCA_030533445.1 of Cyprinodon diabolis. Classification (NCBI taxonomy): domain Eukaryota; kingdom Metazoa; phylum Chordata; class Actinopteri; order Cyprinodontiformes; family Cyprinodontidae; genus Cyprinodon; species Cyprinodon diabolis. The sequence goes on along the minus strand of JARPUW010000076.1, from coordinate 532,644 downwards.
ACCAGAGCCCTTTCTAAACTAGAGCCTGTAATAGACCAGAGCCCTTTATAAACGAGAGCTCTTTATTAACCAGAGCCCTTTATAAACCAGAGCCCTTTATTAACCATATCCCTTTAAAAACAAGAGCGCTTTATAAACCAACGCCCTTTATAAACCAAAGCCCTTTATAAACCAGAGCCCGTTATAAACCAGAGCCGGTTCTAAACCAGAGCCCATTATAAAACAGAGCTCTTTATAAAACATAGCCCTTTATTAACCAGAGCCCTTTATTAACCATATCCCTTTAAAAACAAGAGCGCTTTATAAACCAACGCCCTTTATAAACCAAAGCCCTTTATAAACCAGAGCCCGTTATAAACCAGAGCCCTTTATAAACGAGAGCTCTTTATTAACCAGAGCCCTTTATAAACCAGAGCCCTTTATAAACCAAAGTCGGTTTTAAACCAAAGCCCATTATAAACCAAAGCCTTTTATAAACCAATACTCTTTAGAACACAAAGCTCTTTATAAACCAAAGCCCTTTATAAACCAGAGCCGGTTATAAGCCAGAGCCAGATATAAAATAGAGCCTGTTATAAACCAGAGCCCTTTATATACCAATACCCTTTAGAAAACGAAGCCCTTTATACACCAGAGCCCTTTATAAACCAGAACCCTTTATAAACCAGAGCCAGTAGTAAACCAGAACCCTTTATAAATCAGAACTCTTTATAAACCAAAGCCTTTTATAAACCAGAGCCCGTTATAAACCAGAGCCTTTATAAACCAGAGCCCTTTATAAACTAGAGCCCGTAATAGACCAGAGCCCTTTATAAACGAGAGCTCTTTATTAACCTGAGCCCTTTATAAACCAGAGCCCTTCATAAACCAGAGCCTATTATAAAACAGAGCTCTTTATAAAACATAGCCCTTTATTAACCATAGCCCTTTATTAACCATATCCCTTTAAAAACAAGAGCCCTTTATAAACCAACGCCCTTTATAAACCAAAGCCCTTTGTAAACCAGAGCCTGTTATAAACCAGAACCCTTTAAGAAGAAAAGCCCTTTATAAACAAATGCACTTTAAAAACCAAAGCCCTTTAGAAACCAAATCCCTATATATACCAGAGCCTATTATAAACCAGAGCCTTTTATAAACCAAACCGGTTATAAACCTGAGCCCGTTATAAACCAGAGCCCTTTATAAACCAAAGCCGGTTATAAACCAGGGCCCATTATAAACCAAAGCCGGTTCTAAACAAGAGCCTGTTATAAACCAGAGCCCTTTATAAAACAAAGCCCTTCATAAACCAGAGCCCGTTACAAAACCAGAGCCCTTTATAAACCAGTACCCTTTATAAACCAGAGCCCGTTATAAATCAGAACCCTTTATAAACCAGAACTCTTTATAAACCAAAGCCTTTTATAAACCAGAGCCCGTTATAAACCAGAGCCCTTTATAAACTAGTGCCCGTAATAGACCAGAGCCCTTTATAAACCAAAGCCTTTTATAAACCAATACTCTTTAGAACACAAAGCTCTTTATAAACCAAAGCCCTTTATAAACCAGAGCCGGTTACAAAACCAGAGCCCTTTATAAACCAGTACCCTTTATAAACTAGAGCCCGTTATAAATCAGAACCCTTTATAAACCAGAACTCTTTATAAACCAAAGCCTTTTATAAACCAGAGCCCGTTATAAACCAGAGCCCTTTATAAACTAGAGCCCGTAATAGACCAGAGCCCTTTATAAACTAAAGCCTTTTATAAACCAATACTCTTTAGAACACAAAGCTCTTTATAAACCAAAGCCCTTTATAAACCAGAGCCGGTTATAAGCCAGAGCCGGTTATAAAATAGAGCCCATTATAAACCAGAGCCCTTTATAAACCAATACCCTTTAGAAAACGAAGCCCTTTATAAACCAGAGCCTGTTATAAACCCGAACCGGTTATAAACCAGAAACCTTTATTAATCAGAGCCCTGTATAAACCAAAGCCCTTTAAAAAACAAAGCCCTTTAGAAACCAAAGCCCTTTATATAAAAGGAGCCTGTTATAAACCAGAGCCTTTTATAAACATGAGCCCTTTATAAACCACAACCGGTTATAAACCAGAGCCCAATATAAACCAGAGCCCTTTATAAACCAAAGCCGGTTATAAACCAGGGCCTTTGATAAACCAGGGCCCGTTATAAACGAGAGCTCTTTATAAACCAGAGCCCTTTATAAACCAAAGCCGGTTATAAACCAGAGCCCTTTATAAACCGAAGCCGGTTATAAACCAGAGCCTGTTATAAACCAGAGCCCTTTATAAAGCACAGCCGGTTATAAACCAGAGCCTGTTATAAACCAGAGCCCTTTATAAACCAAAGCGGGTTATAAAGAAGAGCCCGTTATAAACCAGAGCCCTTTATAAACCAAAGCCGATTACAAACCAGAGCCTGTTATAAACTAGAGGCCTTTATAAACCAAAGCACATTATAAACCAGGGCCCATTATAAACCAGAGCCTGTTATGAAACAGAGCCCATTAAAACCAGAGCCCTTTGTAAACCAGAGCCCTTTATAAACCAGAACCGTTTAAGAACCAGAGCCCTTTATAAACCAAAGCCCTTTAATAACCAAAGCCCTTTAGAAACCAAAGCCCTTTATAAACCAGAGCCTGTTGTAAACCAGAGCCCTTAATACACCAGAGCCCTTTATAAACCAAAGCGGGTTATAAACCAGAGCCCTTTATAAACCAATACGCTTTAGAAACCAAAGCTCTTTATAAACCAAAGCCCTTTATAAACCACAGCCCGTTATAAACTAGAGCCAGTTATAAACCAGAGCCCTTTATGAACCATAGCCCGTTATAAACCAGAACCCTTTATGGACCAGAGCACTTTATAAACGAAAGTCCTTTAAAAACCAAAGCCCTTGAGAAACCAAAGCTCTTTATATACCAGAGCCTGTTATAAACCAGAGCCCTTTATAAACCACAGCCGGTTCTAAACCAGAGCCCAATAAAAACCTAAGCCCTTTATGAACCCAAGCCCTTTATAAACCAATATCCTTTAGAAACCAAAGCTCTTTATAAACCAAAGCCCTTTATAAACCACAGCCCGTTATAAACCACAGCCGGTTCCAAACCAGAGCCCAATATAAACCAGAGCCCTTTATAAACCAAAGCCGGTGATAAACCGGAGCCTGTGATAAACCAGAGCCAGTTATAAACCAGAGCTCTGTATAAACCAGAGCCCTTTATAAACCAAAGCCATTTAGAAACCAAAACCCTTTATACACCAGAACCTATTATAAACCAGGGCCCTTTATAATTCAAAGCCGGTTACAAACCTGAGCCCGTTATAAACAGGAGCCCTTTCTAAACCAGAGCCATTTATAAACCAGAGCCGGTTATAAACCAGAGCCGGTTATAAAATAGAGCCTGTTATAAACCAGAGCCCTTTAAAAACCTAAGCCCTTTGGGAACCCAAGCCCTTTATAAACCAATACCCTTTAGAAACCGAAGCTCTTTATAAACCAAAGCCCTTTATAAACCAGAGCCCGTTATAAACCCGAGCCGGTTATAAACCAGAGCCCTTTGTAAACCAGAGCCTGTTATAAACCAGAACCCTTTAAGAACAAAAGCCCTTTATAAACCAAAGCCCTTTAAAAACCAAAGCCCTTTAGAAACCAAAGCCCTATATATACCAGAGCCTATTATAAACCAGAGCCATTTATAAACCAAAGCCGGTTATAAACCTGAGCCCGTTATAAACCAGAGCCCTTTATAAACCAAAGCCGGTTATAAACCAGAGCCTGTTATAAACAAGAGCCCTTTATAAACCAAAGCCCGTTATAAACCAGGGCCCATTATAAACCAAAGCCGGTTATAAAAAAGAGCCTGTTATAAACCAGAGCCCTTTATAAACCAAAGCCCTTTATAAACCAGGACCCGTTAAAAAACCAGAGCCCTTTATAAACCAGAACCCTTAATAAACCAGAGCTCTTTATAAACCAAAGCCTTTTATAAACCAGAGCCCGTTATAAACCAGAGCCCTTTATAAACCACAGCCTGCTATAAACCAGAGCCCTTTATAAACTAGAGCCCGTATTAGACCAGAGCCCTTTTTAAACGAGAGCTCTTTATAAAACATAGCCCTTTATTAACCAGAGCCCTTTATTAACCATATCCCTTTAAAAACAAGAGCCCTTTATAAACCAACACCCGTTATAAACCAAAGCCCTTTATAAACCAGAGCCCGTTATAAACCAGAGCCCTTTATAAACGAGAGCTCTTTATTAACCAGAGCCCTTTATAAACCAGAGCCCTTTATAAACCAAAGCCGGTTTTAAACCAAAGCCCATTATAAACCAAAGCCTGTTATTAGACCAATACCCTTTAGAAAACAAAGCTCTTTATAAACCAAAGCCCTTTATAAACCAGAGCCGGTTATAAACCAGAGCCGGTTATAAAATAGAGCCTGTTATAAACCAGAGCCCTTAATAAACCAAAGCCCATTATAAACCAGAGCCCTTTATAAACCAAAACCCTTTATAAACCGGAGCCTGATATAAACCAGAGCCCTTTAAAAACCTAAGCCCTTTATAAACCCAAGCCCTTTATAAACCAATACCCTTTAGAAACCAAAGCCCTGTATAAACCAGAGCCCGTTATAAACCCGAACTGGTTATAAACCAGAGCCCTTTGTAAACCGGAGCCCTTTAAAAACCAAAGCCCTTTATATACTAGAGCCTGTTATAAACAAGAGCCCTTTATAAACAAGAGCACTTTATAAACCAAAGCCGGTTATAAACCAGAGCCCTTTATAAACCAATACCCTTTAGAAACCAAAGCTCTTTATGAACCAAAGCCCTTTATAAACCACAGCCCGTTATAAACCACAGCCGGTTATAAACCAGAGCCCTTTATGAATCTTATCCCATTAAAAACCAGAGCCCTTTATGAACCGGAGCCCGTTATAAACCAGAAACCTTTATTAACCAGAGCCCTGTATAAACCAAAGCCCTTTAAAAAACAAAGCCCTTTAGAAACCAAAGCCCTTTATATACCAGAGCCTGTTATAAACCAGAGCCCTTTATAAACATGAGCCCTTTATAAACCACAGCCGGTTATAAACCAGAGCTCTTTATAAACCAGAGCCATTTATAAATCAAAGCCCTTTAAAAACCAAAGCCCTTTAGAAATGAAAGCCCTTTATATACCAGAGCCTATTATAAACCAGAGCCCTTTATAAACCAAAGCCGGTTATAAACCAGAGCCCTTTATAAACCGAAGCCGGTTATAAACCAGAGCCTGTTATAAACCAGAGCCCTTTATAAACCAAAGCCGGTTATAAAGCAGAGCCCGTTATAAACCAGAGCCCTTTATAAACCAAAGCCGGTTATAACCAGAGCCTGTTATAAACCAGAGGCCTTTATAAACCAAAGCCCATTATAAACCAGGGCTCTATATAAACCAGAGCCCGTTACAAAACCAGAGCCCTTTATAAACCAGAACCCTTTATAAACCAGAGCCCGTTATAAATCAGAACACTTTATAAACCAGAACTCTTTATAAACCAAAGCCTTTTATAAACCAGAGCCCGTTATAAACCAGAGCCCTTTATAAACTAGAGCCCGTAATAGACCAGAGCCCTTTATAAACGAGAGCTCTTTATTAACCAGAGCCCTTTATAAACCAGAGCACTTCATAAACCAGAGCCCATTATAAAACAGAGCCCTTTATAAACCAGAGCCTGTTGTAAACCAGAGCCCTTCATACACCAGAGCCCTTTATAAACCAAAGCGGGTTATAAACCAGAGCCCTTTATAAACCAATACCCTTTAGAAACCAAAGCTCTTCATAAACCAAAGCCCTTTATAAACCACAGCCCGATATAAACTAGAGCCAGTTATAAACCAGAGCCCTTTATGAACCATAGCCCGTTAAAAACCAGAACCCTTTATGGACCAGAGCACTTTATAAACGAAAGTCCTTAAAAAACCAAAGCCCTTGAGAAACCAAAGCTCTTTATATACCAGAGCCTGTTATAAACCAGAGCCCTTTATAAACCACAGCCGGTTCTAAACCAGAGCCCAATAAAAACCTAAGCCCTTTATGAACCCAAGCCCTTTATAAACCAATATCCTTTAGCAACCAAAGCTCTTTATAAACCAAAGCCCTTTATAAACCACAGCCCGTTATAAACCACAACCGGTTCCAAACCAGAGCCCAATATAAACCAGAGCCCTTTATAAACCAAAGCCGGTGATAAACCGGAGCCTGTGATAAACCAGAGCCAGTTATAAACCAGAGCTCTGTATAAACCAGAGCCCTTTATAAACCAAAGCCATTTAGAAACCAAAACCCTTTATACACCAGAACCTATTATAAACCAGCGCCCTTTATAATTCAAAGCCGGTTACAAACCTGAGCCCGTTATAAACAGGAGCCCTTTCTAAACCAGAGCCCTTTATAAACCAGAGCCGGTTATAAACCAGAGCCGGTTATAAAATAGAGCCTGTTATAAACCAGAGCCCTTTAAAAACCTAAGCCCTTTGGGAACCCAAGCCCTTTATAAACCAATACCCTTTAGAAACCGAAGCTCTTTATAAACCAAAGCCCTTTATAAACCACAGCCCGTTATAAACCCGAGCCGGTTATAAACCAGAGCCCTTTGTAAACCAGAGCCTGTTATAAACCAGAACCCTTTAAGAACAAAAGCCCTTTATAAACCAAAGCCCTTTAAAAACCAAAGCCCTTTAGAAACCAAAGCCCTATATATACCAGAGCCTATTATAAACCAGAGCCATTTATAAACCAAAGCCGGTTATAAACCTGAGCCCGTTATAAACCAGAGCCCTTTATAAACCAAAGCCGGTTATAAACCAGAGCCTGTTATAAACAAGAGCCCTTTATAAACCAAAGCCCGTTATAAACCAGGGCCCATTATAAACCAAAGCCGGTTATAAAAAAGAGCCTGTTATAAACCAGAGCCCTTTATAAACCAAAGCCCTTTATAAACCAGGGCCCGTTAAAAAAACAGAGCCCTTTATAAACCAGAACCCTTTATAAACCAGAGCTCTTTATAAAACAAAGCCTTTTGTAAACCAGAGCCCGTTATAAACCAGAGCCCTTTATAAACCAATACCCTTTAGAAACCAAAGCTCTTCATAAACCAAAGCCCTTTATAAACCACAGCCCGATATAAACTAGAGCCAGTTATAAACCAGAGCCCTTTATGAACCATAGCCCGTTAAAAACCAGAACCCTTTATGGACCAGAGCACTTTATAAACGAAAGTCCTTAAAAAACCAAAGCCCTTGAGAAACCAAAGCTCTTTATATACCAGAGCCTGTTATAAACCAGAGCCCTTTATAAACCACAGCCGGTTCTAAACCAGAGCCCAATAAAAACCTAAGCCCTTTATGAACCCAAGCCCTTTATAAACCAATATCCTTTAGCAACCAAAGCTCTTTATAAACCAAAGCCCTTTATAAACCACAGCCCGTTATACACCACAACCGGTTCCAAACCAGAGCCCAATATAAACCAGAGCCCTTTATAAACCAAAGCCGGTGATAAACCGGAGCCTGTGATAAACCAGAGCCAGTTATAAACCAGAGCTCTGTATAAACCAGAGCCCTTTATAAACCAAAGCCATTTAGAAACCAAAACCCTTTATACACCAGAACCTATTATAAACCAGCGCCCTTTATAATTCAAAGCCGGTTACAAACCTGAGCCCGTTATAAACAGGAGCCCTTTCTAAACCAGAGCCCTTTATAAACCAGAGCCGGTTATAAACCAGAGCCGGTTATAAAATAGAGCCTGTTATAAACCAGAGCCCTTTAAAAACCTAAGCCCTTTGGGAACCCAAGCCCTTTATAAACCAATACCCTTTAGAAACCGAAGCTCTTTATAAACCAAAGCCCTTTATAAACCAGAGCCCGTTATAAACCCGAGCCGGTTATAAACCAGAGCCCTTTGTAAACCAGAGCCTGTTATAAACCAGAACCCTTTAAGAACAAAAGCCCTTTATAAACCAAAGCCCTTTAAAAACCAAAGCCCTTTAGAAACCAAAGCCCTATATATACCAGAGCCTATTATAAACCAGAGCCATTTATAAACCAAAGCCGGTTATAAACCTGAGCCCGTTATAAACCAGAGCCCTTTATAAACCAAAGCCGGTTATAAACCAGAGCCTGTTATAAACAAGAGCCCTTTATAAACCAAAGCCCGTTATAAACCAGGGCCCATTATAAACCAAAGCCGGTTATAAAAAAGAGCCTGTTATAAACCAGAGCCCTTTATAAACCAAAGCCCTTTATAAACCAGGACCCGTTAAAAAACCAGAGCCCTTTATAAACCAGAACCCTTAATAAACCAGAGCTCTTTATAAACCAAAGCCTTTTATAAACCAGAGCCCGTTATAAACCAGAGCCCTTTATAAACCACAGCCTGCTATAAACCAGAGCCCTTTATAAACTAGAGCCCGTATTAGACCAGAGCCCTTTATAAACGAGAGCTCTTTATAAAACATAGCCCTTTATTAACCAGAGCCCTTTATTAACCATATCCCTTTAAAAACAAGAGCCCTTTATAAACCAACACCCGTTATAAACCAAAGCCCTTTATAAACCAGAGCCCGTTATAAACCAGAGCCCTTTATAAACGAGAGCTCTTTATTAACCAGAGCCCTTTATAAACCAGAGCCCTTTATAAACCAAAGCCGGTTTTAAACCAAAGCCCATTATAAACCAAAGCCTGTTATTAGACCAATACCCTTTAGAAAACAAAGCTCTTTATAAACCAAAGCCCTTTATAAACCAGAGCCGGTTATAAACCAGAGCCGGTTATAAAATAGAGCCTGTTATAAACCAGAGCCCTTAATAAACCAAAGCCCATTATAAACCAGAGCCCTTTATAAACCAAAACCCTTTATAAACCGGAGCCTGATATAAACCAGAGCCCTTTAAAAACCTAAGCCCTTTATAAACCCAAGCCCTTTATAAACCAATACCCTTTAGAAACCAAAGCCCTGTATAAACCAGAGCCCGTTATAAACCCGAACTGGTTATAAACCAGAGCCCTTTGTAAACCGGAGCCCTTTAAAAACCAAAGCCCTTTATATACTAGAGCCTGTTATAAACAAGAGCCCTTTATAAACAAGAGCACTTTATAAACCAAAGCCGGTTATAAACCAGAGCCCTTTATAAACCAATACCCTTTAGAAACCAAAGCTCTTTATGAACCAAAGCCCTTTATAAACCACAGCCCGTTATAAACCACAGCCGGTTATAAACCAGAGCCCTTTATGAATCTTATCCCATTAAAAACCAGAGCCCTTTATGAACCGGAGCCCGTTATAAACCAGAAACCTTTATTAACCAGAGCCCTGTATAAACCAAAGCCCTTTAAAAAACAAAGCCCTTTAGAAACCAAAGCCCTTTATATACCAGAGCCTGTTATAAACCAGAGCCCTTTATAAACATGAGCCCTTTATAAACCACAGCCGGTTATAAACCAGAGCTCTTTATAAACCAGAGCCATTTATAAATCAAAGCCCTTTAAAAACCAAAGCCCTTTAGAAATGAAAGCCCTTTATATACCAGAGCCTATTATAAACCAGAGCCCTTTATAAACCAAAGCCGGTTATAAACCAGAGCCCTTTATAAACCGAAGCCGGTTATAAACCAGAGCCTGTTATAAACCAGAGCCCTTTATAAACCAAAGCCGGTTATAAAGCAGAGCCCGTTATAAACCAGAGCCCTTTATAAACCAAAGCCGGTTATAACCAGAGCCTGTTATAAACCAGAGGCCTTTATAAACCAAAGCCCATTATAAACCAGGGCTCTATATAAACCAGAGCCCGTTACAAAACCAGAGCCCTTTATAAACCAGAACCCTTTATAAACCAGAGCCCGTTATAAATCAGAACACTTTATAAACCAGAACTCTTTATAAACCAAAGCCTTTTATAAACCAGAGCCCGTTATAAACCAGAGCCCTTTATAAACTAGAGCCCGTAATAGACCAGAGCCCTTTATAAACGAGAGCTCTTTATTAACCAGAGCCCTTTATAAACCAGAGCACTTCATAAACCAGAGCCCATTATAAAACAGAGCCCTTTATAAACCAGAGCCTGTTGTAAACCAGAGCCCTTCATACACCAGAGCCCTTTATAAACCAAAGCGGGTTATAAACCAGAGCCCTTTATAAACCAATACCCTTTAGAAACCAAAGCTCTTCATAAACCAAAGCCCTTTATAAACCACAGCCCGATATAAACTAGAGCCAGTTATAAACCAGAGCCCTTTATGAACCATAGCCCGTTAAAAACCAGAACCCTTTATGGACCAGAGCACTTTATAAACGAAAGTCCTTAAAAAACCAAAGCCCTTGAGAAACCAAAGCTCTTTATATACCAGAGCCTGTTATAAACCAGAGCCCTTTATAAACCACAGCCGGTTCTAAACCAGAGCCCAATAAAAACCTAAGCCCTTTATGAACCCAAGCCCTTTATAAACCAATATCCTTTAGCAACCAAAGCTCTTTATAAACCAAAGCCCTTTATAAACCACAGCCCGTTATAAACCACAACCGGTTCCAAACCAGAGCCCAATATAAACCAGAGCCCTTTATAAACCAAAGCCGGTGATAAACCGGAGCCTGTGATAAACCAGAGCCAGTTATAAACCAGAGCTCTGTATAAACCAGAGCCCTTTATAAACCAAAGCCATTTAGAAACCAAAACCCTTTATACACCAGAACCTATTATAAACCAGCGCCCTTTATAATTCAAAGCCGGTTACAAACCTGAGCCCGTTATAAACAGGAGCCCTTTCTAAACCAGAGCCCTTTATAAACCAGAGCCGGTTATAAACCAGAGCCGGTTATAAAATAGAGCCTGTTATAAACCAGAGCCCTTTAAAAACCTAAGCCCTTTGGGAACCCAAGCCCTTTATAAACCAATACCCTTTAGAAACCGAAGCTCTTTATAAACCAAAGCCCTTTATAAACCACAGCCCGTTATAAACCCGAGCCGGTTATAAACCAGAGCCCTTTGTAAACCAGAGCCTGTTATAAACCAGAACCCTTTAAGAACAAAAGCCCTTTATAAACCAAAGCCCTTTAAAAACCAAAGCCCTTTAGAAACCAAAGCCCTATATATACCAGAGCCTATTATAAACCAGAGCCATTTATAAACCAAAGCCGGTTATAAACCTGAGCCCGTTATAAACCAGAGCCCTTTATAAACCAAAGCCGGTTATAAACCAGAGCCTGTTATAAACAAGAGCCCTTTATAAACCAAAGCCCGTTATAAACCAGGGCCCATTATAAACCAAAGCCGGTTATAAAAAAGAGCCTGTTATAAACCAGAGCCCTTTATAAACCAAAGCCCTTTATAAACCAGGGCCCGTTAAAAAAACAGAGCCCTTTATAAACCAGAACCCTTTATAAACCAGAGCTCTTTATAAAACAAAGCCTTTTGTAAACCAGAGCCCGTTATAAACCAGAGCCCTTTATAAACCAATACCCTTTAGAAACCAAAGCTCTTCATAAACCAAAGCCCTTTATAAACCACAGCCCGATATAAACTAGAGCCAGTTATAAACCAGAGCCCTTTATGAACCATAGCCCGTTAAAAACCAGAACCCTTTATGGACCAGAGCACTTTATAAACGAAAGTCCTTAAAAAACCAAAGCCCTTGAGAAACCAAAGCTCTTTATATACCAGAGCCTGTTATAAACCAGAGCCCTTTATAAACCACAGCCGGTTCTAAACCAGAGCCCAATAAAAACCTAAGCCCTTTATGAACCCAAGCCCTTTATAAACCAATATCCTTTAGCAACCAAAGCTCTTTATAAACCAAAGCCCTTTATAAACCACAGCCCGTTATACACCACAACCGGTTCCAAACCAGAGCCCAATATAAACCAGAGCCCTTTATAAACCAAAGCCGGTGATAAACCGGAGCCTGTGATAAACCAGAGCCAGTTATAAACCAGAGCTCTGTATAAACCAGAGCCCTTTATAAACCAAAGCCATTTAGAAACCAAAACCCTTTATACACCAGAACCTATTATAAACCAGCGCCCTTTATAATTCAAAGCCGGTTACAAACCTGAGCCCGTTATAAACAGGAGCCCTTTCTAAACCAGAGCCCTTTATAAACCAGAGCCGGTTATAAACCAGAGCCGGTTATAAAATAGAGCCTGTTATAAACCAGAGCCCTTTAAAAACCTAAGCCCTTTGGGAACCCAAGCCCTTTATAAACCAATACCCTTTAGAAACCGAAGCTCTTTATAAACCAAAGCCCTTTATAAACCAGAGCCCGTTATAAACCCGAGCCGGTTATAAACCAGAGCCCTTTGTAAACCAGAGCCTGTTATAAACCAGAACCCTTTAAGAACAAAAGCCCTTTATAAACCAAAGCCCTTTAAAAACCAAAGCCCTTTAGAAACCAAAGCCCTATATATACCAGAGCCTATTATAAACCAGAGCCATTTATAAACCAAAGCCGGTTATAAACCTGAGCCCGTTATAAACCAGAGCCCTTTATAAACCAAAGCCGGTTATAAACCAGAGCCTGTTATAAACAAGAGCCCTTTATAAACCAAAGCCCGTTATAAACCAGGGCCCATTATAAACCAAAGCTGGTTATAAAAAAGAGCCTGTTATAAACCAGAGCCCTTTATAAACCAAAGCCCTTTATAAACCAGGGCCCGTTAAAAAAACAGAGCCCTTTATAAACCAGAACCCTTTATAAACCAGAGCTCTTTATAAAACAAAGCCTTTTGTAAACCAGAGCCCGTTATAAACCAGAGCCCTTTATAAACCACAGCCTGCTATAAACCAGAGCCCTTTATAAACTAGAGCCCGTATTAGACCAGAGCCCTTTATAAACGAGAGCTCTTTATAAAACATAGCCCTTTATTAACCAGAGCCCTTTATTAACCATATCCCTTTAAAAACAAGAGCCCTTTATCAACCAACACCCGTTATAAACCAAAGCCCTTTATAAACCAGAGCCCGTTATAAACCAGAGCCCTTTATAAACGAGAGCTCTTTATTAACCAGAGCCCTTTATAAACCAGAGCCCTTTATAAACCAAAGCCGGTTTTAAACCGAAGCCCATTATAAACCAAAGCCTTTTATTAGACCAATACCCTTTAGAAAACAAAGCTCTCTATAAACCAAAGCCCTTAATAAACCAAAGCCCATTATAAACCAGAGCCCTTTATAAACCAGAACCCTTTATAAACCGGAGCCTGTTATAAACCAGAGCCCTTTAAAAACTTAAGCCCTTTATAAACCCAAGCCCTTTATAAACCAATACCCTTTAGAAACCAAAGCCCTGTATAAACCAGAGCCCGTTATAAACCCGAACCGGTTATAAACCAGAGCCCTTTGTAAACCGGAGCCCTTTAAAAACCAAAGCCCTTTATATACTAGAGCCTGTTATAAACAAGAGCCCTTTATAAACAAGAGCACTTTATAAACCAAAGCCGGTTATAAACCAGAGCCCTTTATAAACCAATACCCTTTAGAAACCAAAGCTCTTTATGAACCAAAGCCCTTTATTAACCACAGCCCGTTATAAACCACAGCCGTTTATAAACCAGAGCCCTTTATGAATCTTATCCCATTAAAAACCAGAGCCCTTAATGAACCGGAGCCCGTTATAAACCAGAAACCTTTATTAACCAGAGCCCTGTATAAACCAAAGCCCTTTAAAAAACAAAGCCCTTTAGAAACCAAAGCCCTTTATATACCAGAGCCTGTTATAAACCAGAGCCCTTTATAAACATGAGCCCTTTATAAACCACAGCCGGTTATAAACCAGAGCCCTTTATAAACCAAAGCTGGTTATAAACCAGGGCCTGTGATAAACCAGGGCCCGTTATAAACCAGAGCTCTTTATAAACCAGAGCCCTTTATAAATCAAAGCCCTTTAAAAACCAAAGCCCTTTAGAAATGAAAGCCCTTTATATACCAGAGCCTATTATAAACCAGAGCCCTTTATAAACCAAAGCCGGTTATAAACCAGAGCCCTTTATAAACCAAAGCCGGTTATAACCAGAGCCTGTTATAAACCAGAGGACTTTATAAACCAATGCCCATTATAAACCAGGGCCCTATATAAACCAGAGCCCTTTATAAACAAAAGCCGGTGATAAACCGGAGCCTGTGGTAAACCAGAGCCCTTTATAAACCAAAGCTGGTTATAAAGAAGAGCCTGTTATAAACCAGAGCTCTTTATAACCCAGAGCCCGTTACAAAACAAGAGCCCTTTACAAACCAGAACCCTTTATAAACCAGAGCCCGTTATAAAACAGAGCTCTTTATAAAACATAGCCCTTTATAAACCAGAGCCCTTTATTAACCATATCCCTTTAAAAACAAGAGCCCTTTATAAACCAATGCCCTTTATAAACCAAAGCCCATTATATACCAGAGCACTTTATAAACCAGAACCCTTTATAAACCAGAGCCTGTTATAAACCGGAGCCCTTAAAAACCTAAGCCCTTTATAAACCCAAGCCCTTTATAAACCAATACACTTTATGAACCAAAGCCCTTTATAAACCACTGCCCGTTATAAACCAGAGCCGGTTATAAACCAGAGCCCTTTATGAACATTATCTCATTAAAAACCAGAGCCCTTTATGAACCAGAGCCCGTTATAAACCAGAAACCTTTATTAACCAGAGCCCTGTATAAACCAAAGCCCTTTAAAAAACAAATCCCTTTAGAAACCAAAGCCCTTTATATACCAGAGCCTGTTATAAACCAGAGCCCTTTATAAACCACAGCCAGTTATAAACCAGATCCCAATATAAACCAGAGCCCTTTAAAAACCAAAGCCCTTTAGAAATCCAAGCCCTTTATATACCAGAGCCTATTACATACCAGAGCCCTTTATAAACCAAAGCCTGTTATAAACCAGAGCCCTTTATAAACCAGAGCCCTTTATAAAGCACAGCCGGTTATAAACCAGAGCCTGTTATAAACCAGAGCCCTTTATAAACCAAAGCCGGTTATAAAGCAGAGCCCGTTATAAACCAGAGCCCTTTATAAACCAAAGCCGGTTATAAACCAGAGCCTGTTATAAACCAGAGGCCTATATTAACCAAAGCCCATTATAAACCAGGGCCCATTATAAACCAGACCCCTTTATGAACCAGAGCCCATTAAAACCAGAGCCCTTTATAAACCAGAACCCTTTAAGAACAAGAGCCCTTTACAAACCAAAGCCCTTTAAAAACAAAAGCTCTTTAGCAATCAAAGCCCTTTATAAACCAGAGCCTGTTATAAACCAGAGCCCTTTATACACCAGAGCACTTTATAAACCAAAGCGGGTTATAAACCAGAGCCCTTTATAAACCAATACCGTTTAGAAACCAAACCTCTTTATAAACCAAAGCCCTTTATAAACCACAGCCCGTTATAAAATAAAGTCAGTTATAAACCAGAGCCCTTTATGAACCAGATCCCATTAAAAACCAGAGCCCTTTATAAACCAGAGCCCGTTATAAACCGTAACGCTTTATAAACCAGAGCCCTTTATAAACCAAAGCCCTTTAAAAACCAAAGCTCTTTATATAACAGAGCCTGTTATAAACCAAAGCCCTTTATAAACAAGAGCCCTTTAAAAACCAAAGCTCTTTATATACCAGAGCCTGTTATAAACCAAAGCCCTTTATAAACAAGAGCCCTTTATAAACCAAAGCTGGTCATAAACCAGGGCCCTTTATAAACCAATACCCTTTAGAAACCAAAGCTCTTTATAAACCAAAGCCCTTTATAAACCACAGCCCGTTATAAACTAGAGCCAGTTATAAAACCAGAGCCCTTTATGGACCAGATCCCATTAAAAACCAGAGCCCTTTATAAACCACAGCCCGTTATAAACCAGAACCCTTTATGGAACGGAGCACTTTATAAACCAAAGCCCTTTAAAAACCAAAGCCCTTGAGAAACCGAAGCCCTTTTTATACCAGAGCCTGTTTTAAACCAGAGCCCTTTATAAACCAGAGCCATTTATAAACCAAAGCCGGTTATAAACCAGAGCCTGTTATAAACAAGAGCCCTTTATAAACCAAAGCCCGTTATAAACCAGGGCCCATTATAAACCAAAGCCGGTTATAAAAAAGAGCCTGTTATAAACCAGAGCCCTTTATAAACCAAAGCCCTTTATATACCAGGGCCCGTTAAAAAAACAGAGCCCTTTATAAACCAGAACCCTTTATAAACCAGAGCTCTTTATAAACCAAAGCCTTTTATAAACCAGAGCCCGTTATAAACCAGAGCCCTTTATAAACCACAGCCTGCTCTAAACCAGTGCCCTTTATAAACTAGAGCCCGTATTAGACCAGAGCCCTTTATAAACGAGAGCTGTTTATAAAACATAGCCCTTTATTAACCAGAGCCCTTTATTAACCATATCCCTTTAAAAACAAGAGCCCTTTATAAACCAACACCCGTTATAAACCAAAGCCCTTTATAAACCAGAGCCCGTTATAAACCAGAGCCGGTTATAAAATAGAGCCTGTTATAAACCAGAGCCCTTAATAAACCAAAGCCCATTATAAACCTAAGCCCTTTATAAACCCAAGCCCTTTATAAACCAATACCCTTTAGAAACCTAAGCCCTGTATAAACCAGAGCCCGTTATAAACCCGAACCGGTTATAAACCAGAGCCCTTTGTAAACCGGAGCCCTTTAAAAACCAAAGCCCTTTATATACTAGAGCCTGTTATAAACAAGAGCCCTTTATAAACAAGAGCACTTTATAAACCAAAGCCGGTTATAAACCAGAGCCCTTTATAAACCAATACCCTTTAGAAACCAAAGCTCTTTATGAACCAAAGCCCTTTATAAACCACAGCCCGTTACAAACCACAGCCGGTTATAAACCAGAGCCCTTTATGAATCTTATCCCATTAAAAACCAGAGCCCTTTATGAACCGGAGCCCGTTATAAACCAGAAACCTTTATTAACCAGAGCCCTGTATAAACCAAAGCCCTTTAAAAAACAAAGCCCTTTAGAAACCAAAGCCCTTTATATACCAGAGCCTGTTATAAACCAGAGCCCTTTATAAACATGAGCCCTTTATAAACCACAGCCGGTTATAAACCAGAGCCCTTTATAAACCAAAGCTGGTTATAAACCAGGGCCTGTGATAAACCAGGGCCCGTTATAAACCAGAGCTCTTTATAAACCAGAGCCCTTTATAAATCAAAGCCCTTTAAAAACCAAAGCCCTTTAGAAATGAAAGCCCTTTATATACCAGAGCCTATTATAAACTAGAGCCCTTTATAAACCAAAGCCGGTTATAAACCAGAGCCCTTTATAAACCGAAGCCGGTTATAAACCAGAGCCTGTTATAAACCAGAGCCCTTTATAAACCAAAGCCGGTTATAAAGCAGAGCCCGTTATAAACCAGAGCCCTTTATAAACCAAAGCCGGTTATAACCAGAGCCTGTTATAAACCAACACCCGTTATAAACCAAAGCCCTTTATAAACCAGAGCCCGTTATAAACCAGAGCCCTTTATAAACGAGAGCTCTTTATTAACCAGAGCCCTTTATAAACCAGAGCCCTTTATAAACCAAAGCCGGTTTTAAACCAAAGCCCATTATAAACCAAAGCCTTTTATTAGACCAATACCCTTTAGAAAACAAAGCTCTTTATAAACCAGAGCCGGTTATAAACCAGAGCCGGTTATAAAATAGAGCCTGTTATAAACCAGAGCCCTTAATAAACCAAAGCCCATTATAAACCAGAGCCCTTTATAAACCAGAACCCTTTATAAACCGGAGCCTGTTATAAACCAGAGTCCTTTAAAAACCTAAGCCCTTTATAAACCCAAGCCCTTTATAAACCAATACCCTTTAGAAACCTAAGCCCTGTATAAACCAGAGCCCGTTATAAACCCGAACCGGTTATAAACCAGAGCCCTTTGTAAACCGGAGCCCTTTAAAAACCAAAGCCCTTTATATACTAGAGCCTGTTATAAACAAGAGCCCTTTATAAACAAGAGCACTTTATAAACCAAAGCCGGTTATAAACCAGAGCCCTTTATAAACCAATACCCTTTAGAAACCAAAGCTCTTTATGAACCAAAGCCCTTTATAAACCACAGCCCGTTACAAACCACAGCCGGTTATAAACCAGAGCCCTTTATGAATCTTATCCCATTAAAAACCAGAGCCCTTTATGAACCGGAGCCCGTTATAAACCAGAAACCTTTATTAACCAGAGCCCTGTATAAACCAAAGCCCTTTAAAAAACAAAGCCCTTTAGAAACCAAAGCCCTTTATATACCAGAGCCTGTTATAAACCAGAGCCCTTTATAAACATGAGCCCTTTATAAACCACAGCCGGTTATAAACCAGAGCCCTTTATAAACCAAAGCTGGTTATAAACCAGGGCCTGTGATAAACCAGGGCCCGTTATAAACCAGAGCTCTTTATAAACCAGAGCCCTTTATAAATCAAAGCCCTTTAAAAACCAAAGCCCTTTAGAAATGAAAGCCCTTTATATACCAGAGCCTATTATAAACCAGAGCCCTTTATAAACCAAAGCCGGTTATAAACCAGAGCCCTTTATAAACCGAAGCCGGTTATAAACCAGAGCCTGTTATAAACCAGAGCCCTTTATAAACCAAAGCCGGTTATAAAGCAGAGCCCGTTTTAAACCAGAGCCCTTTATAAACCAAAGCCGGTTATAACCAGAGCCTGTTATAAACCAGAGGCCTTTATAAACCAAAGCCCATTATAAACCAGGGCCCTATATAAACCAGAGCCCTTTATAAACAAAAGCCGATGATAAACCGGAGCCTGTGGTAAACCAGAGCCCTTTATAAACCAAAGCTGGTTATAAACAAGAGCCTGTTATAAACCAGAGCTCTTTATAAACCAGAGCCCGTTACAAAACAAGAGCCCTTTACAAACCAGAACCCTTTATAAACCAGAGCCCGTTATAAAACAGAGCTCTTTATAAAACATAGCCCTTTATAAACCAGAGCCCTTTATTAACCATATCCCTTTAAAAACAAGAGCCCTTTATAAACCAATGCCCTTTATAAACCAAAGCCCATTATATACCAGAGCACTTTATAAACCAGAACCCTTTATAAACCAGAGCCTGTTATAAACCAGAACCCTTTAAGAACAAAAGCTCTTTATAAACCAAAGCCCTTTATATACCAGAGCCTGTTATAAACCAGAGCCCTTTATAAACAAGAGCACTTTATAAACCAAAGCTGGTTATAAACCAGAGCCCTTTATAAACCAATACCCTTTAGAAACCAAAGCTCTTTATGAACCAAAGCCCTTTATAAACCACAGCCCGTTATAAACCAGAGCCGGTTATAAACCAGAGCCCTTTATGAACATTATCTCATTAAAAACCAGAGCCCTTTATGAACCAGAGCCCGTTATAAACCAGAAACCTTTATTAACAAGAGCCCTGTATAAACCAAAGCCCTTTAAAAAACAAATCCCTTTAGAAACCAAAGCCCTTTATATACCAGAGCCTGTTATAAACCAGAGCCCTTTATAAACCACAGCCAGTTATAAACCAGATCCCAATATAAACCAGAGCCCTTTAAAAACCAAAGCCCTTTAGAAATCCAAGCCCTTTATATACCAGAGCCTATTATATACCAGAGCCCTTTATAAACCAAAGCCGGTTATAAACCAGAGCCCTTTATAAACCGAAGCCGGTTATAAACCAGAGCCTGTTATAAACCAGAGCCCTTTATACACCAGAGCCCTTTATAAAGCACAGCCGGTTATAAACCAGAGCCTGTTATAAACCAGAGCCCTTTATAAACCAAAGCCGGTTATAAAGCAGATCCCGTTATAAACCAGAGCCCTTTATAAACCAAAGCCGGTTATAAACCAGAGCCTGTTATAAACCAGAGGCCTATATTAACCAAAGCCCATTATAAACCAGGGCCCATTATAAACCAGACCCCTTTATGAACCAGAGTCCATTAAAACCAGAGCCCTTTATAAACCAGAACCCTTTAAGAACAAGAGCCCTTTACAAACCAAAGCCCTTTAAAAACCAAAGCCTTTTAGAAATCAAAGCCCTTTATAAACCAGAGCCTGTTATAAACCAGAGCCCTTTATACACCAGAGCCCTTTATAAACCAAAGCGGGTTATAAACCAGAGCCCTTTATAAACCAATACCGTTTAGAAACCAAAGCTCTTTATAAACCAAAGCCCTTTATAAACCACAGCCCGTTATAAAATAAAGTCAGTTATAAACCAGAGCCCTTTATTAACCAGATCCCATTAAAAACCAGAGCCCTTTATAAACCAGAGCCCGTTATAAACCGTAACGCTTTATAAACCAGAGCCCTTTATAAACCAAAGCCCTTTAAAAACCAAAGCCCTTTATATACCAGAGCCTGTTATAAACCAAAGCCCTTTAGAAACCTAAGCCCTGTATAAACCAGAGCCCGTTATAAACCCGAACCGGTTATAAACCAGAGCCCTTTGTAAACCGGAGCCCTTTAAAAACCTAAGCCCTTTATAAACCCAAGCCCTTTATAAACCAATACCCTTTAGAAACCTAAGCCCTGTATAAACCAGAGCCCGTTATAAACCCGAACCGGTTATAAACCAGAGCCCTTTGTAAACCGGAGCCCTTTAAAAACCAAAGCCCTTTATATACTAGAGCCTGTTATAAACAAGAGCCCTTTATAAACAAGAGCACTTTATAAACCAAAGCCGGTTATAAACCAGAGCCCTTTATAAACCAATACCCTTTAGAAACCAAAGCTCTTTATGAACCAAAGCCCTTTATAAACCACAGCCCGTTACAAACCACAGCCGGTTATAAACCAGAGCCCTTTATGAATCTTATCCCATTAAAAATCAGAGCCCTTTATGAACCGGAGCCCGTTATAAACCAGAAACCTTTATTAACCAGAGCCCTGTATAAACCAAAGCCCTTTAAAAAACAAAGCCCTTTAGAAACCAAAGCCCTTTATATACCAGAGCCTGTTATAAACCAGAGCCCTTTATAAACATGAGCCCTTTATAAACCACAGCCGGTTATAAACCAGAGCCCTTTATAAACCAAAGCTGGTTATAAACCAGGACCTGTGATAAACCAGGGCCCGTTATAAACCAGAGCTCTTTATAAACCAGAGCCCTTTATAAATCAAAGCCCTTTAAAAACCAAAGCCCTTTAGAAATGAAAGCCCTTTATATACCAGAGCCTATTATAAACCAGAGCCCTTTATAAACCAAAGCCGGTTATAAACCAGAGCCCTTTATAAACCGAAGCCGGTTATAAACCAGAGCCTGTTATAAACCAGAGCCCTTTATAAACCAAAGCCGGTTATAAAGCAGAGCCCGTTATAAACCAGAGCCCTTTATAAACCAAAGCCGGTTATAACCAGAGCCTGTTATAAACCAGAGGCCTTTATAAACCAAAGCCCATTATAAACCAGGGCCCTATATAAACCAGAGCCCTTTATAAACAAAAGCCGATGATAAACCGGAGCCTGTGGTAAACCAGAGCCCTTTATAAACCAAAGCCCTTTAAAAACCAAAGCCTTTTAGAAATCAAAGCCCTTTATAAACCAGAGCCTGTTATAAACCAGAGCCCTTTATACACCAGAGCCCTTTATAAACCAAAGCGGGTTATAAACCAGAGCCCTTTATAAACCAATACCGTTTAGAAACCAAAGCTCTTTATAAACCAAAGCCCTTTATAAACCACAGCCCGTTATAAAATAAAGTCAGTTATAAACCAGAGCCCTTTATTAACCAGATCCCATTAAAAACCAGAGCCCTTTATAAACCAGAGCCCGTTATAAACCGTAACGCTTTATAAACCAGAGCCCTTTATAAACCAAAGCCCTTTAAAAACCAAAGCCCTTTATATACCAGAGCCTGTTATAAACCAAAGCCCTTTATAAACAAGAGCCCTTTATAAACCAAAGCTGGTCATAAACCAGAGCCCTTTATAAACCAATACCCGTTAGAAACCAAAGCTCTTTATAAACCAAAGCCCTTTATAAACCACAGCCCGTTATAAACTAGAGCCAGTTATAAACCAGAGCCCTTTATAAACCAGAGCTGTTTTTAAACCAGAGCCCTTAATAAACCACAGCCAGTTCTAAACCAGAGCCCAATATAAACCAGAGCCCTTTATAAACCAAAGCCAGTGATAAACCGGAGCCTGTGATAAACCAGAGCCAGTTATAAACCAGAGCTCTTTATAAACCAAAGCCCTTTAGCAACCAAAGCTCTTTATATACCAGAGCCTTTTATAAACCAGCACCCTTTATAATTCAAAGCCGGTTACAAACCTGAGCCTGTTATAAAGCAGAGCCCTTTATAAACCAGAGCCTGTTATAAACCAGAGCAATTTATAAACCAGAGCCCTTTAAAACCAGAGCCGGTTATAAACCAGAGCCGGTTATGAAATAGAGCCTGTTATAAACCAGAGCCCTTTACAAACCAAAGCCCTTTAAAAACCAAAGCCCTTTATATACCAGAGCCTGTTATAAATCAGAGCTTTTAAAAACCTAATCCCTTTATAAACCCAAGCCCTTTATAAACCAATACCCTTTAGAAACCAAAGCTCTTTATAAACCAAAGCCCTTTATATCCCACAGCCAGTTATAAACCACAGCCGGTTCTAAACCCGAGCCAAAAATAAACCAGAGCCCTATATAAACCAAAGCCGGTGATAAACCGGAGCCTGTGATAAACCAGAGCCCGTTATAAACCAGAGCCCTTTATAAACCAAAGCCGGTTATAAACCAGAGCCTGTTATAAACCAGAGGACTTTATAAACCAAAGCCCATTATAAACCAGGGCCCATTATAAACCAGAGCCCGTTATGAACCAGAGCCCATTAAAACCATGACCCTTTGTAAACCAGAGCCCTTTATAAACCAGAACCCTTTAAGAACCAGAGCCCTTTCTAAACCAAAGCCCTTTAAAAACCAAAGCCCTTTAGAAACCAAAACCCTTTATAAACCAGAGCCTGTTATAAACCAGAGCCCTTTATACACCAGAGCCCTTTATAAACCAAAGCCGGTTATAAATCAGAGCCCTTTATAAACCAATGAACTTTAGAAACCAAAGCTCTTTATAGACCAAAGCCCTTTATAAACCACAGCCCGTTATAAACTAGAGCCAGTTATAAACCAGAGCCCTTTATGAACCAGATCAAAATTAAAAACCAGAGCCCTTTATAAACCAGAGCCCATTATAAACCAGAACCCTTTATGGACCAGAGCACTTTATAAACCAAAGCCCTTTAAAAACCAAAGCCCTTGAGAAACCAAAGCC
This sequence comes from Cyprinodon diabolis, assembly GCA_030533445.1. Classification (NCBI taxonomy): domain Eukaryota; kingdom Metazoa; phylum Chordata; class Actinopteri; order Cyprinodontiformes; family Cyprinodontidae; genus Cyprinodon; species Cyprinodon diabolis. Next base: position 509,341 of record JARPUW010000076.1, on the reverse strand, counting down.
CTTTATATACCAGAGCCTGTTATAAACCAGAGCCCTTTATAAACCACAGCCGGTTCTAAACCAGAGCCCAATATAAACCAGAGCCCTTTATTAACCAAAGCCGGTGATAAACCGTAGCCTGTGATAAACCAGAGCCAGTTATAAACCAGAGCTCTTTATAAACCAGAGCCCTTTAAAAACCAAAGCCCTTTAGAAACCAAAGCCCTTTATATACCAGAGGACTTTATAAACCAAAGCCCATTATAAACCAGGGCCCATTATAAACCAGAGCCCGTTATGAACCAGAGCCCATTAAAACCAGAGCCTTTTGTAAACCAGAGCCCTTTATAAACCAGAACCCTTTAAGAACCAGAGCCCTTTATAAACCAAAGCCGGTTATAAACCAGAGCCCTTTATAAACCAATACCCTTTAGAAACCAAAGCTCTTTATAAACCAAAGCCCTTTATAAACCACAGCCCGTTATAAACTAGAGCCAGTTATAAACCAGAGCCCTTTATAAACCAGAGCCGTTTATAAACCAAAGCCCTTTATAAACCAAAGCCGGTTTTAAAACAGAGCCTGTTATAAACCAGAGGACTTTATAAACCAAAGCCCATTATAAACCAGGGCCCATTATAAACCAGAGCCCTTTAAAAACCAAAGCCCTTGAGAAACCAAAGCCCTTTATATACCAGAGCCTGTTATAAACCAGAGCCCTTTATAAACCAGAGCCCTTTATAAATCACAGCCGGTTCTAAACCAGAGCCCAATATAAACCAGAGCCCTTTATAAACCAAAGCCCCTTTAAAAACCAAAGCCCTTTATATACCAGAGCCTGTTATAAACCAGAGCCTGTTATAAACCAGAGCCCTTTTAAAACCCAAGCCCTTTATAAACCAATACCCTTTAGAAACCAAAGCTCTTTATAAACCAAAGCCCTTTATAAACCACAGCCAGTTATAAACCACAGCCGGTTCTAAACCAGAGCCCAAAATAAACCAGAGCCCTATATAAACCAAAGCCGGTGATAAACCGGAGCCTGTGATAAACCAGAGCCCGTTATAAACCAGAGCCCTTTATAAACCAAAGCCGGTTTTAAACCAGAGCCTGTTATAAACCAGAGGACTTTATAAACCAAAGCCCATTATAAACCAGGGCCCATTATAAACCAGAGCCCTTTATGAACCAGAGCCCATTAAAACCAGAGCCCTTTGTAAACCAGAGCCCTTTATAAACCAGAACCCTTTAAGAACCAGAGCCCTTTCTAAACTAAAGCCCTTTAAAAACCAAAGCCCTTTAGAAACAAAAGCCCTTTATAAACCAGAGCCTGTTATAAACCAGAGCCCTTTATACACCAGAGCCCTTTATAAACCAAAGCCGGTTATAAACCAGAGCCCTTTATAAACCAATACCCTTTAGAAACCAAAGCTCTTTATAAACCAAAGCCCTTTATAAACCACAGCCCTGTTATAAATTAGAGCCAGTTATAAACCAGAGCCCTTTATAAACCAGAGCCGTTTATAAACCAGAGCCCTTTATAAACCACAGCCCTTTATAAACCAAAGCCAGTTATAAACCAGAGCCCTTTATAAACCAATACCCATTAGAAACCAAAGCTCTTTATAAACCAAAGCCCTTTATAAACCACAGCCCGTTATAAACCAGAGACTGTTATAAACCAGAGCCCTTTATACACCAGAGCCCTTTATAAACCAGAGCCGGGTATAAACCAGAGCCCTTTATACACCAGAGCCCTTTATAAACCACAGCCGGTTCTAAACCAGAGCCCAATATAAACCAGAGCCCTTTATGAACCAAAGCCGGTGATAAACCCTAGCCTGTGATAAACCAGAGCCAGTTATAAACCAGAGCTCTTTATACACCAGAGCCCTTTATAAACCAATGCCCTTGAGAAACCAAAGCCCTTTATATACCAGAGCCTGTTATAAACCAGAGCCCTTTATAAATCACAGCCGGTTCTAAACCAGAGCCCAATATAAACCAAAGCCCTTTATAAACCAAAGCCCTTTAAGAACCAAAGCCCTTTATATACCAGAGCCTGTTATAAACCAGAGCCTGTTATAAACCAGAGCCCTTTAAAAACCTAAGCCCTTTATAAACCCAAGCCCTTTATAAACCACAGCCAGTTATAAACCACAGCCGGTTCTAAACCAGAGCCCAAAATAAACCAGAGCCCTATATAAACCAAAGCCCTTTATAAACCAAAGCCGGTTTTAAAACAGAGCCTGTTATAAACCAGAGGACTTTATAAACCAAAGCCCATTATAAACCAGGGCCCATTATAAACCAGAGCCCGTTATGAACCAGAGCCCATTAAAACCAGAGCCCTTTGTAAACCAGAGCCCTTTATAAACCAGAACCCTTTAAGAACCAGAGCCCTTTCTAAACTAAAGCCCTTTAAAAACCAAAGCCCTTTAGAAACAAAAGCCCTTTATAAACCAGAGCCTGTTATAAACCAGAGCCCTTTATACACCAGAGCCCTTTATAAACCAAAGCCGGTTATAAACCAGAGCCCTTTATAAACCAATACCCTTTAGAAACCAAAGCTCTTTATAAACCAAAGCCCTTTATAAACCACAGCCCGTTATAAACTAGAGCCAGTTATAAACCAGAGCCCTTTATAAACCAGAGCCGTTTATAAACCAGAGCCCTTTATAAACCACAGCTGGTTCTAAACCAGAGCCAAATATAAACCAAAGCCCTTTATAAACCAAAGCCGGTGATAAACCGGAGCCTGTGATAAACCAGAGCCAGTTATAAACCAGAGCTCTTTATAAACCAGAGCCCTTTATAAACCAAAGCCATTTAAAAACCAAAGCCCTTTAGCAACCAAAGCTCTTTATATACCAGAGCCTTTTATAAACCAGCACCCTTTATAATTCAAAGCCGGTTACAAACCTGAGCCTGTTATAAAGCAGAGCCCTTTATAAACCAGAGCCTGTTATAAACCAGAGCCCTTTATAAACCAAAGCCCTTTAAAAACCAAAGCCCTTTATATACCAGAGCCTGTTATAAACCAGAGCCTGTCATAAACCAGAGCTTTTAAAAACCTAAGCCCTTTATAAACCCAAGCCCTTTATAAACCAATACCCTTTAGAAACCAAAGCTCTTTATAAACCAAAGCCCTTTATAAACCACAGCCAGTTATAAACCACAGCCGGTTCTAAACCAGAGCCCAAAATAAACCAGAGCCCTATATAAACCAAAGCCGGTGATAAACCGGAGCCTGTGATAAACCAGAGCCTGTTATAAACCAGAGCCTTTTATAAACCAGAGGCCTTTATAAACCAAAGCCCATTATAAACAAGGGCCCATTATAAACCAGAGCCCGTTATGAACCAGAGCCCTTTAAAAACCAAAGCCCTTTAGAAACCAAAGCCCTTTATAAACCAGTCCCTGTTATAAACCAGAGCCCTTTATACACCAGAGCCCTTTATAAACCAAAGCCAGTTATAAACCAGAGCCCTTTATAAACCAATACCCGTTAGAAACCAAAGCTCTTTATAAACCAAAGCCCTTTATAAACCACAGCCCGTTATAAACTAGAGCCAGTTATAAACCAGAGCCCTTTATAAACCAGAGCTGTTTTTAAACCAGAGCCCTTAATAAACCACAGCCAGTTCTAAACCAGAGCCCAATATAAACCAGAGCCCTTTATAAACCAAAGCCAGTGATAAACCGGAGCCTGTGATAAACCAGAGCCAGTTATAAACCAGAGCTCTTTATAAACCAGAGCCCTTTATAAACCGAAGCCATTTAAAAACCAAAGCCCTTTAGCAACCAAAGCTCTTTATATACCAGAGCCTTTTATAAACCAGCACCCTTTATAATTCAAAGCCGGTTACAAACCTGAGCCTGTTATAAAGCAGAGCCCTTTATAAACCAGAGCCTGTTATAAACCAGAGCAATTTATAAACCAGAGCCCTTTATAAACCAGAGCCGGTTATAAACCAGAGCCGGTTATGAAATAGAGCCTGTTATAAACCAGAGCCCTTTACAAACCAAAGCCCTTTAAAAACCAAAGCCCTTTATATACCAGAGCCTGTTATAAATCAGAGCTTTTAAAAACCTAATCCCTTTATAAACCCAAGCCCTTTATAAACCAATACCCTTTAGAAACCAAAGCTCTTTATAAACCAAAGCCCTTTATAAACCACAGCCAGTTATAAACCACAGCCGGTTCTAAACCAGAGCCCAAAATAAACCAGAGCCCTATATAAACCAAAGCCGGTGATAAACCGGAGCCTGTGATAAACCAGAGCCCGTTATAAACCAGAGCCCTTTATAAACCAAAGCCGGTTTTAAACCAGAGCCTGTTATAAACCAGAGGACTTTATAAACCAAAGCCCATTATAAACCAGGGCCCATTATAAACCAGAGCCCGTTATGAACCAGAGCCCATTAAAACCAGAGCCCTTTGTAAACCAGAGCCCTCTATAAACCAGAACCCTTTAAGAACCAGAGCCCTTTCTAAACTAAAGCCCTTTAAAAACCAAAGCCCTTTAGAAACAAAAGCCCTTTATAAACCAGAGCCTGTTATAAACCAGAGCCCTTTATACACCAGAGCCCTTTATAAACCAAAGCCGGTTATAAACCAGAGCCCTTTATAAACCAATACCCTTTAGAAACCAAAGCTCTTTATAAACCAAAGCCCTTTATAAACCACAGCCCTGTTATAAATTAGAGCCAGTTATAAACCAGAGCCCTTTATAAACCAGAGCCGTTTATAAACCAGAGCCCTTTATAAACCACAGCCCTTTATAAACCAAAGCCAGTTATAAACCAGAGCCCTTTATAAGCCAATACCCATTAGAAAACAAAGCTCTTTATAAACCAAAGCCCTTTATAAACCACAGCCCGTTATAAACCAGAGACTGTTATAAACCAGAGCCCTTTATACACCAGAGCCCTTTATAAACCAGAGCCGGGTATAAACCAGAGCCCTTTATACACCAGAGCCCTTTATAAACCACAGCCGGTTCTAAACCAGAGCCCAATATAAACCAGAGCCCTTTATGAACCAAAGCCGGTGATAAACCCTAGCCTGTGATAAACCAGAGCCAGTTATAAACCAGAGCTCTTTATACACCAGAGCCCTTTATAAACCAATGCCCTTGAGAAACCAAAGCCCTTTATATACCAGAGCCTGTTATAAACCAGAGCCCTTTATAAATCAAAGCCGGTTCTAAACCAGAGCCCAATATAAACCAAAGCCCTTTATAAACCAAAGCCGGTTTTAAAACAGAGCCTGTTATAAACCAGAGGACTTTATAAACCAAAGCCCATTATAAACCAGGGCCCATTATAAACCAGAGCCCGTTATGAACCAGAGCCCATTAAAACCAGAGCCCTTTGTAAACCAGAGCCCTTTATAAACCAGAACCCTTTAAGAACCAGAGCCCTTTCTAAACTAAAGCCCTTTAAAAACCAAAGCCCTTTAGAAACAAAAGCCCTTTATAAACCAGAGCCTGTTATAAACCAGAGCCCTTTATACACCAGAGCCCTTTATAAACCAAAGCCGGTTATAAACCAGAGCCCTTTATAAACCAATACCCTTTAGAAACCAAAGCTCTTTATAAACCAAAGCCCTTTATAAACCACAGCCCGTTATTAACTAGAGCCAGTTATAAACCAGAGCCCTTTATAAACCAGAGCCGTTTATAAACCAGAGCCCTTTATAAACCACAGCTGGTTCTAAACCAGAGCCAAATATAAACCAAAGCCCTTTATAAACCAAAGCCGGTGATAAACCGGAGCCTGTGATAAACCAGAGCCAGTTATAAACCAGAGCTCTTTATAAACCAGAGCCCTTTATAAACCAAAGCCATTTAAAAACCAAAGCCCTTTAGCAACCAAAGCTCTTTATATACCAGAGCCTTTTATAAACCAGCACCCTTTATAATTCAAAGCCGGTTACAAACCTGAGCCTGTTATAAAGCAGAGCCCTTTATAAACCAGAGCCTGTTATAAACCAGAGCCCTTTATAAACCAAAGCCCTCTAAAAACCAAAGCCCTTTATATACCAGAGCCTGTTATAAACCAGAGCCTGTCATAAACCAGAGCTTTTAAAAACCTAAGCCCTTTATAAACCCAAGCCCTTTATAAACCAATACCCTTTAGAAACCAAAGCTCTTTATAAACCAAAGCCCTTTATAAACCACAGCCAGTTATAAACCACAGCCGGTTCTAAACCAGAGCCCAAAATAAACCAGAGCCCTATATAAACCAAAGCCGGTGATAAACCGGAGCCTGTGATAAACCAGAGCCTGTTATAAACCAGAGCCCTTTATAAACCAAAGCCGGTTATAAACCAGAGCCTTTTATAAACCAGAGGCCTTTATAAACCAAAGCCCATTATAAACAAGGGCCCATTATAAACCAGAGCCCGTTATGAACCAGAGCCCTTTAAAAACCAAAGCCCTTTAGAAACCAAAGCCCTTTATAAACCAGAGCCTGTTATAAACCAGAGCCCTTTATACACCAGAGCCCTTTATAAACCAAAGCCAGTTATAAACCAGAGCCCTTTATAAACCAATACCCGTTAGAAACCAAAGCTCTTTATAAACCAAAGCCCTTTATAAACCACAGCCCGTTATAAACTAGAGCCAGTTATAAACCAGAGCCCTTTATAAACCAGAGCTGTTTTTAAACCAGAGCCCTTAATAAACCACAGCCAGTTCTAAACCAGAGCCCAATATAAACCAGAGCCCTTTATAAACCAAAGCCAGTGATAAACCGGAGCCTGTGATAAACCAGAGCCAGTTATAAACCAGAGCTCTTTATAAACCAAAGCCCTTTAGCAACCAAAGCTCTTTATATACCAGAGCCTTTTATAAACCAGCACCCTTTATAATTCAAAGCCGGTTACAAACCTGAGCCTGTTATAAAGCAGAGCCCTTTATAAACCAGAGCCTGTTATAAACCAGAGCAATTTATAAACCAGAGCCCTTTAAAACCAGAGCCGGTTATAAACCAGAGCCGGTTATGAAATAGAGCCTGTTATAAACCAGAGCCCTTTACAAACCAAAGCCCTTTAAAAACCAAAGCCCTTTATATACCAGAGCCTGTTATAAATCAGAGCTTTTAAAAACCTAATCCCTTTATAAACCCAAGCCCTTTATAAACCAATACCCTTTAGAAACCAAAGCTCTTTATAAACCAAAGCCCTTTATATCCCACAGCCAGTTATAAACCACAGCCGGTTCTAAACCCGAGCCAAAAATAAACCAGAGCCCTATATAAACCAAAGCCGGTGATAAACCGGAGCCTGTGATAAACCAGAGCCCGTTATAAACCAGAGCCCTTTATAAACCAAAGCCGGTTATAAACCAGAGCCTGTTATAAACCAGAGGACTTTATAAACCAAAGCCCATTATAAACCAGGGCCCATTATAAACCAGAGCCCGTTATGAACCAGAGCCCATTAAAACCATGACCCTTTGTAAACCAGAGCCCTTTATAAACCAAAGCCGGTTAAAAAGCAGAGCCCGTTATAAATCAGAGCCCTTTATAAACCAAAGCCGTTTATAAACCAGAGCCTGTTATAAACCAGGGCCCATTTTAAACCAGAGCCCGTTATGAACCAGAGCCCATTAAAACCAGAGCCCTTTGTAAACCAGAGCCCTTTATAAACCAGAACCCTTTAAGCACCAGAGCCCTTTATAAACCAAAGCCCTTTAAAAACCAAAGCCGGTTATAAACCAGAGCCCTTTATAAACCAAAGCCGGGTATAAACCAGAGCCCTTTATACACCAGAGCCCTTTATAAACCAAAGCCGGTTATAAACAAGAGCCCTTTATAAACCAGAGGCCTTTATAAACCACAGCCTGTTCTAAACCAGAGCCCAATATAAACCAGAGCCCTTTATGAACCGAAGCCGGTGATAAACCGTAGCGTGTGATAAACCAGAGCCAGTTATAAACCAGAGCTCTTTATAAACCAGAGCCCTTTAAAAACCAAAGCCCTTTAGAAACCAAAGCCCTTTATATACCAGAGCCTGTTGTAAACCAGAGCCCTTTATACACCAGAGCGCTTTATAAACCAAAGCCGGTTATAAACCAGAGCCCTTTATAAACCAGAGCCCGTTATAAACCAGAACCCTTTATGGACCAGAGCACTTTATAAACCAAAGCCCTTTAAAAAGCAAAGCCCTTGAGAAACCAAAGCCCTTTATATACCAGAGCCTGTTATAAACCAGAGCCCTTTATAAACCAGAGCCCTTTATAAACCACAGCCGGTTCTAAATCAGACCCCAATATAAACCAGAGCCCTTTATAAACCAAAGCCAGTGATAAACCGGAGCCTGTGATAAACCAGAGCCAGTTGTAAACCAGAGCTCTTTTTATAAACTAGAGCCCTTTATAAACCAGAACCCGTTATTAACCAGAACCCTTTAAAAATTAGAGCTCTTTATAAAGCAAAGCCCTTTATAAACCAGAGCCCTTTATAAACCAGAGCCTATTATAAAACAGAGCTCTTTATAAACCATAGCCCTTGATTAACCAGATCCCTTTAAAAAGCAGAGCCCTTTATAAAGCAAAGCCCTTCATAAACCAGAGCTCGTTATAACCCAAAGCCTTTATAAACCAGAGCCCGTTATAACCCAAAGCCTGTAATGAACCAGAGCCCGTTATGAATCAGAGCCCGTTATAAACCAGAGTCCATTAAAAAATATCAAAGCCCATTATAAACCAATATCCTTTATAAACCAGAGCCCTTTATAAACCAATACCCTTTAGAAACCAAAGCTCTTTATAAACAAAAGCCCTTTATAAACCAGAGCCGGTTATATACCAGAGCCCTTTTTACACCAGAGCCCTTTATAAACCAAAGCCGGTTATAAAGCAGAGCCCGTTATAAATCAGAGCCCTTTATAAACCAAAGCCGGTTATAAACCAGAGCCTGTTATAAACCAGGGCCCATTATAAACCAGAGCCCGTTATGAACCAGAGCCCATTAAAACCAGAGCCCTTTGTAAACCAGAGCCATTTATAAATCAAAGCCCTTCAAAAATCAAAGCCGCTTATAAACCAGAGCCCTTTATAAACCAAGGCCGGGTATAAACCAGAGCCCTTTATACACCGGAGCCCTTTATAAACCAAAGCCGGTTATAAACAAGAGCCCTTTATAAACCAGAGCCCTTTATAAACCACAGCCTGTTCTAAACCAGAGCCCAATATAAACCAGAGCCCTTTATAAACCAGTGCCCATTATAAAACAGAGCACTTTATAAACCATAGCCCTTTTTTAACCAGAGCCCTTTATTAACCAGATCCCTTTAAAAACAAGAGCCCTTTATAAACCAACACCCTTTATAAACCAGAGCCCTTTTTAAACCAAAGCCGGTTATAAACCAGAGCCTGTTATAAACCAGAGCCCTTTATAAACCAGAGCCCTTTATAAACCAGAGCCGGTTATAAACCAGAGCCCTTTATAAACCAGAGCCCTTTATAAACCAGAGCCGGTTATAAACCAGAGCCCTTTATAAACCAATACCCTTTAGAAACCAAAGCTCTTTATAAACCAAAGCCCTTTATAAACCAAAGTCCGTTATAAACTAGAGCCAGTAATAAAGAAGAGGCCTTTATTAACCAGATCCCATTAAAAACCAGAGGCCTTTATAAACCAGAGCCCGTTATAAACCAGAACCCTTTATGGACCAGAGCACTTTATAAACCAAAGCCCTTTAAAAATCAAAGCCCTTGAGAAACCAAAGCCCTTTATAAACCACAGCCCGTTATAAACCAGAGCCCTTTATACACCGGAGGCCTTTATTAACCAGAGCCGGTTATAAACCAGAGCCCTTTATAAACCAAAGCCGGGTATAAACCAGAGCCCTTTATACACCAGAGCCCTTTATAAACCACAGTCTGTTCTAAACCAGAGCCCAATATAAACCAGAGCCTTTTATGAACCAAAGCCGGTGATAAACCCTAGCCTGTGATAAACCAGAGCCAGTTATAAACCAGAGCTCTTTATAAACCAGAGCCCTTTAAAAACCAAAGCCCTTGAGAAACCAAAGCCCTTTATATACCAGAGCCTGTTATAAACCAGAGCCCTTTATAAACCAGAGCCCTTTATAAATCACAGCCGGTTCTAAACCAGAGCCCAATATAAACCAGAGCCCTTTATAAACCAAAGCCCTTTAAAAACCAAAGCCCTTTATATACCAGAGCCTGTTATAAACCAGAGCCTGTTATAAACCAGAGCCCTTTAAAAACCCAAGCCCTTTATAAACCAATACCCTTTAGAAACCAAAGCTCTTTATAAACCAAAGCCCTTTATAAACCACAGCCAGTTATAAACCACAGCCGGTTCTAAACCAGAGCCCAAAATAAACCAGAGCCCTATATAAACCAAAGCCAGTGATAAACCGGAGCCTGTGATAAACCAGAGCCCGTTATAAACCAGAGCCCTTTATAAACCAAAGCCGGTTTTAAACCAGAGCCTGTTATAAACCAGAGGACTTTATAAACCAAAGCCCATTATAATCCAGGGCCCATTATAAACCAGAGCCCGTTATAAACCAGAGCCCTTTATAAACCAAAGCCGGTTATAAACCAGAGCCTTTTATAAACCAGAGGCCTTTATAAACCAAAGCCCATTATAAACCAGGGCCCATTATAAACCAGATCCCGTTATGAACCAGAGCCCATTAAAACCAGAGCCCTTTGTAAACCAGAGCCCTTTATAAACCAGAACCCTTTAAGAACCAGAGCCCTTTCTAAACCAAATCCCTTTAAAAACCAAAGCCCTTTAGAAACAAAAGCACTTTATAAACCAGAGCCTGTTATAAACCAGAGCCCTTTATAAACCAAAGCCCTTTATAAACCAAAGCCAGTTATAAACCAGAGCCCTTTATAAACCAATACCCATTAGAAACCAAAGCTCTTCATAAACCAAAGCCCTTTATAAACCACAGCCCGTTATAAACCAGAGCCCTTTATACACCGGAGGCCTTTATTAACCAGAGCCGGTTATAAACCAGAGCCCTTTATAAACCAAAGCCGGGTATAAACCAGAGCCCTTTATACACCAGAGCCTTTTATGAACCAAAGCCAGTGATAAACCCTAGCCTGTGATAAACCAGAGCCAGTTATAAACCAGAGCTCTTTATAAACCAGAGCCCTTTAAAAACCAAAGCCCTTGAGAAACCAAAGCCCTTTATATACCAGAGCCTGTTATAAACCAGAGCCCTTTATAAACCAGAGCCCTTTATAAATCACAGCCGGTTCTAAACCAGAGCCCAATATAAACCAGAGCCCTTTATAAACCAAAGCCCTTTAAAAACCAAAGCCCTTTATATACCAGAGCCTGTTATAAACCAGAGCCTGTTATAAACCACAGCCCTTTAAAAACCCAAGCCCTTTCTAAACCAATACCCTTTAGAAACCAAAGCTCTTTATAAACCAAAGCCCTTTATAAACCACAGCCAGTTATAAACCACAGCCGGTTCTAAACTAGAGCCCAAAATAAACCAGAGCCCTATATAAACCAAAGCCAGTGATAAACCGGAGCCTGTGATAAACCAGAGCCCGTTATAAACCAGAGCCCTTTATAAACCAAAGCCGGTTTTAAACCAGAGCCTGTTATAAACCAGAGGACTTTATAAACCAAAGCCCATTATAAACCAGGGCCCATTATAAACCAGAGCCCGTTGTAAACTAGAGCCCTTTATAAACCAAAGCCGGTTATAAACCAGAGCCTTTTATAAACCAGAGGCCTTTATAAACCAAAGCCCATTATAAACCAGGGCCCATTATAAACCAGGGCCCATTATAAACCAGATCCCGTTATGAACCAGAGCCCATTAAAACCAGAGCCCTTTGTAAACCAGAGCCCTTTATAAACCAGAACCCTTTAAGAACCAGAGCCCTTTCTAAACCAAATCCCTTTAAAAACCAAAGCCCTTTAGAAACAAAAGCACTTTATAAACCAGAGCCTGTTATAAACCAGAGCCCTTTATAAACCAAAGCCCTTTATAAACCAAAGCCAGTTATAAACCAGAGCCCTTTATAAACCAATACCCATTAGAAACCAAAGCTCTTCATAAACCAAAGCCCTTTATAAACCACAGCCCGTTATAAACCAGAGCCCTTTATACACCAAAGCCGGGTATAAACCAGAGCCCTTTATACACCAGAGCCCTTTATAAACCACAGTCGGTTCTAAACCAGAGCCCAATATAAACCAGAGCCTTTTATGAACCAAAGCCGGTGATAAACCCTAGCCTGTGATAAACCAGAGCCAGTTATAAACCAGAGCTCTTTATAAACCAGAGCCCTTTAAAAACCAAAGCCCTTGAGAAACCAAAGCCCTTTATATACCAGAGCCTGTTATAAACCAGAGCCCTTTATAAACCAGAGCCCTTTATAAATCACTGCCGGTTCTAAACCAGAGCCCAATATAAACCAGAGCCCTTTATAAACCAAAGCCCTTTAAAAACCAAAGCCCTTTATATACCAGAGCCTGTTATAAACCAGAGCCTGTTATAAACCAGAGCCCTTTAAAAACCCAAGCCCTTTATAAACCAATACCCTTTAGAAACCAAAGCTCTTTATAAACCAAAGCCCTTTATAAACCACAGCCAGTTATAAACCACAGCCGGTTCTAAACCAGAGCCCAAAATAAACCAGAGCCCTATATAAACCAAAGCCAGTGATAAACCGGAGCCTGTGATAAACCAGAGCCTGTTATAAACCAGAGCCCTTTATAAACCAAAGCCGGTTTTAAACCAGAGCCTGTTATAAACCAGAGGACTTTATAAACCAAAGCCCATTATAAACCAGGGCCCATTATAAACCAGAGCCCGTTATGAACCAGAGCCCATTAAAACCAGAGCCCTTTGTAAACCAGAGCCCTTTATAAACCAGAACCCTTTAAGAACCAGAGCCCTTTCTAAACTAAAGCCCTTTAAAAACCAAAGCCCTTTAGAAACAAAAGCCCTTTATAAACCAGAGCCTGTCCTAAACCAGAGCCCTTTATACACCAGAGCCCTTTATAAACCAAAGCCGGTTATAAACCAGAGCCCTTTATAAACCAATACCCTTTAGAAACCAAAGCTCTTTATAAACCAAAGCCCTTTATAAACCGCAGCCCTGTTATAAACTAGAGCCAGTTATAAACCAGAGCCCTTTATAAACCAGAGCCGTTTATAAACCAGAGCCCTTTATAAACCACAGCTGGTTCTAAACCAGAGCCAAATATAAACCATAGCCCTTTATAAACCACAGCCCGTTATAAACTAGAGCCAGTTATGAACCAGAGCCCTTTATAAACCAGAGCCGTTTATAAACCAGAGCCCTTTATAAACCACAGCTGGTTCTAAACCAGAGCCAAATATAAACCAAAGCCCTTTATAAACCAAAGCCGGTGATAAACCGGAGCCTGTGATGAACCAATACCCTTTAGAAACCAAAGCTCTTCATAAACCAAAGCCCTTTATAAACCACAGCCCGTTATAAACCAGAGCCCTTTATACACCGGAGGCCTTTATTAACCAGAGCCGGTTATAAACCAGAGCCCTTTATAAACCAAAGCCGGGTATAAACCAGAGCCCTTTATACACCAGAGCCTTTTATGAACCAAAGCCAGTGATAAACCCTAGCCTGTGATAAACCAGAGCCAGTTATAAACCAGAGCTCTTTATAAACCAGAGCCCTTTAAAAACCAAAGCCCTTGAGAAACCAAAGCCCTTTATATACCAGAGCCTGTTATAAACCAGAGCCCTTTATAAACCAGAGCCCTTTATAAATCACAGCCGGTTCTAAACCAGAGCCCAATATAAACCAGAGCCCTTTATAAACCAAAGCCCTTTAAAAACCAAAGCCCTTTATATACCAGAGCCTGTTATAAACCAGAGCCTGTTATAAACCACAGCCCTTTAAAAACCCAAGCCCTTTATAAACCAATACCCTTTAGAAACCAAAGCTCTTTATAAACCAAAGCCCTTTATAAACCACAGCCAGTTATAAACCACAGCCGGTTCTAAACTAGAGCCCAAAATAAACCAGAGCCCTATATAAACCAAAGCCAGTGATAAACCGGAGCCTGTGATAAACCAGAGCCCGTTATAAACCAGAGCCCTTTATAAACCAAAGCCGGTTTTAAACCAGAGCCTGTTATAAACCAGAGGACTTTATAAACCAAAGCCCATTATAAACCAGGGCCCATTATAAACCAGAGCCCGTTGTAAACTAGAGCCCTTTATAAACCAAAGCCGGTTATAAACCAGAGCCTTTTATAAACCAGAGGCCTTTATAAACCAAAGCCCATTATAAACCAGGGCCCATTATAAACCAGGGCCCATTATAAACCAGATCCCGTTATGAACCAGAGCCCATTAAAACCAGAGCCCTTTGTAAACCAGAGCCCTTTCTAAACCAGAACCCTTTAAGAACCAGAGCCCTTTCTAAACCAAATCCCTTTAAAAACCAAAGCCCTTTAGAAACAAAAGCACTTTATAAACCAGAGCCTGTTATAAACCAGAGCCCTTTATAAACCAAAGCCCTTTATAAACCAAAGCCAGTTATAAACCAGAGCCCTTTATAAACCAATACCCATTAGAAACCAAAGCTCTTCATAAACCAAAGCCCTTTATAAACCACAGCCCGTTATAAACCAGAGCCCTTTATACACCAAAGCCGGGTATAAACCAGAGCCCTTTATACACCAGAGCCCTTTATAAACCACAGTCGGTTCTAAACCAGAGCCCAATATAAACCAGAGCCTTTTATGAACCAAAGCCGGTGATAAACCCTAGCCTGTGATAAACCAGAGCCAGTTATAAACCAGAGCTCTTTATAAACCAGAGCCCTTTAAAAACCAAAGCCCTTGAGAAACCAAAGCCCTTTATATACCAGAGCCTGTTATAAACCAGAGCCCTTTATAAACCAGAGCCCTTTATAAATCACTGCCGGTTCTAAACCAGAGCCCAATATAAACCAGAGCCCTTTATAAACCAAAGCCCTTTAAAAACCAAAGCCCTTTATATACCAGAGCCTGTTATAAACCAGAGCCTGTTATAAACCAGAGCCCTTTAAAAACCCAAGCCCTTTATAAACCAATACCCTTTAGAAACCAAAGCTCTTTATAAACCAAAGCCCTTTATAAACCACAGCCAGTTATAAACCACAGCCGGTTCTAAACCAGAGCCCAAAATAAACCAGAGCCCTATATAAACCAAAGCCAGTGATAAACCGGAGCCTGTGATAAACCAGAGCCTGTTATAAACCAGAGCCCTTTATAAACCAAAGCCGGTTTTAAACCAGAGCCTGTTATAAACCAGAGGACTTTATAAACCAAAGCCCATTATAAACCAGGGCCCATTATAAACCAGAGCCCGTTATGAACCAGAGCCCATTAAAACCAGAGCCCTTTGTAAACCAGAGCCCTTTATAAACCAGAACCCTTTAAGAACCAGAGCCCTTTCTAAACTAAAGCCCTTTAAAAACCAAAGCCCTTTAGAAACAAAAGCCCTTTATAAACCAGAGCCTGTCCTAAACCAGAGCCCTTTATACACCAGAGCCCTTTATAAACCAAAGCCGGTTATAAACCAGAGCCCTTTATAAACCAATACCCTTTAGAAACCAAAGCTCTTTATAAACCAAAGCCCTTTATAAACCGCAGCCCTGTTATAAACTAGAGCCAGTTATAAACCAGAGCCCTTTATAAACCAGAGCCGTTTATAAACCAGAGCCCTTTATAAACCACAGCTGGTTCTAAACCAGAGCCAAATATAAACCATAGCCCTTTATAAACCACAGCCCATTATAAACTAGAGCCAGTTATGAACCAGAGCCCTTTATAAACCAGAGCCGTTTATAAACCAGAGCCCTTTATAAACCACAGCTGGTTCTAAACCAGAGCCAAATATAAACCAAAGCCCTTTATAAACCAAAGCCGGTGATAAACCGGAGCCTGTGATGAACCAATACCCTTTAGAAACCAAAGCTCTTTCTAAACCAAAGCCCTTTATAAACCAAAGTCCGTTATAAACAAGAGCCAGTTATAAAGAAGAGGCCTTTATTAACCAGATCCCATTAAAAACCAGAGGCCTTTATAAACCAGAGCCCGTTATAAACCAGAACCCTTTATGGACCAGAGCACTTTATAAACCAAAGCCCTTTAAAAATCCAAGCCCTTGAGAAACCAAAGCCCTTTATATACCAGAGCCTGTTATAAACCAGAGCCCGTTATAAACCAGAACCCTTTATGGACCAGAGCACTTTATAAACCAAAGCCCTTTAAAAACCAAAGCCCTTTAGAAACCAAAGCCCTTTATATACCAGAAACTGTTATAAACCAGAGCCCGTTAAAAACCAGAACCCTTTATGGACCAGAGCACTTTATAAACCAAAGCCCTTTAAAAACCAAAGCCCTTGAGAAACCAAAGGCCTTTATAAACAACAGCACGTTATAAACCACAGCCGGTTCTAAACCAGAGCCCAATATAAACCAGAGCACTTTATAAACCAAAGCCGGCGATAAACCGGAGCCTGTGATAAACCAGAGCCCGTTATAAACCAGAGCCCTTTATAAACCAAAGCCGGTTATAAACCAGAGCCTTTTATAAACCAGAGGCCTTTATAAACCAAAGCGCATTATAAACCAGGGCCCATTATAAACCAGGGCCCATTATAAACCAGATCCCGTTATGAACCAGAGCCCATTAAAACCAGAGCCCTTTGTAAACCAGAGCCCTTTATAAACCAGAACCCTTTAAGAACCAGAGCCCTTTCTAAACCAAATCCCTTTAAAAACCAAAGCCCTTTAGAAACAAAAGCACTTTATAAACCAGAGCCTGTTATAAACCAGAGCCCTTTATAAACCAAAGCCCTTTATAAACCAAAGCCAGTTATAAACCAGAGCCCTTTATAAACCAATACCCATTAGAAACCAAAGCTCTTCATAAACCAAAGCCCTTTATAAACCACAGCCCGTTATAAACCAGAGCCCTTTATACACCGGAGGCCTTTATTAACCAGAGCCGGTTATAAACCAGAGTCCTTTATAAACCAAAGCCGGGTATAAACCAGAGCCCTTTATACACCAGAGCCCTTTATAAACCACAGACGGTTCTAAACCAGAGCCCAATATAAACCAGAGCCCTTTATGAACCAAAGCCGGTGATAAACCCTAGCCTGTGATAAACCAGAGCCAGTTATAAACCAGAGCTCTTTATAAACCAGAGCCCTTTAAAAACCAAAGCCCTTGAGAAACCAAAGCCCTTTATATACCAGAGCCTGTTATAAACCAGAGCCCTTTATAAACCAGAGCCCTTTATAAATCACAGCCGGTTCTAAACCAGAGCCCAATATAAACCAGAGCCCTTTATAAACCAAAGCCCTTTAAAAACCAAAGCCCTTTATATACCAGAGCCTGTTATAAACCAGAGCCTGTTATAAACCAGAGCCCTTTAAAAACCCAAGCCCTTTATAAACCAATACCCTTTAGAAACCAAAGCTCTTTATAAACCAAAGCCCTTTATAAACCACAGCCAGTTATAAACCACAGCCGGTTCTAAACCAGAGCCCAAAATAAACCAGAGCCCTATATAAACCAAAGCCGGTTTTAAACCAGAGCCTGTTATAAACCAGAGGACTTTATAAACCAAAGCCCATTATAAACCAGGGCCCATTATAAACCAGAGCCCGTTATGAACCAGAGCCCATTAAAACCAGAGCCCTTTGTAAACCAGAGCCCTTTATAAACCAGAACCCTTTAAGAACCAGAGCCCTTTCTAAACTAAAGCCCTTTAAAAACCAAAGCCCTTTAGAAACAAAAGCCCTTTTTAAACCAGAGCCTGTTATAAACCAGAGCTATTTATACACCAGAGCCCTTTATAAACCAAAGCCGGTTATAAACCAGAGCCCTTTATAAACCAATACCCTTTAGAAACCAAAGCTCTTTATAAACCAAAGCCCTTTATAAACCACAGCCCTGTTATAAACTAGAGCCAGTTATAAACCAGAGCCCTTTATAAACCAGAGCCGTTTATAAACCAGAGCCCTTTATAAACCACAGCCCTTTATAAACCAAAGCCAGTTATAAACCAGAGCCCTTTATAAACCAATACCCATTAGAAACCAAAGCTCTTTATAAACCAAAGCCCTTTATAAACCACAGCCCGTTATAAACCAGAGACTGTTATAAACCAGAGCCCTTTATACACCAGAGCCCTTTATAAACCAGAGCCGGTTATAAACCAGAGCCCTTTATAAACCAAAGCCGGGTATAAACCAGAGCCCTTTATACACCA
This sequence comes from Cyprinodon diabolis, assembly GCA_030533445.1. Classification (NCBI taxonomy): domain Eukaryota; kingdom Metazoa; phylum Chordata; class Actinopteri; order Cyprinodontiformes; family Cyprinodontidae; genus Cyprinodon; species Cyprinodon diabolis. Next base: position 491,081 of record JARPUW010000076.1, on the reverse strand, counting down.
GAGCCCTTTATAAACCACAGCCGGTTCTAAACCAGAGCCCAATATAAACCAGAGCCCTTTATGAACCAAAGCCGGTGATAAACCCTAGCCTGTGATAAACCAGAGCCAGTTAGAAACCAGAGCTCTTTATACACCAGAGCCCTTTAAAAACCAATGCCCTTGAGAAACCAAAGCCCTTTATATACCAGAGCCTATTATAAACCAGAGCCCTTTATAAATCACAGCCGGTTCTAAACCAGAGCCCAATATAAACCAAAGCCCTTTATAAACCAAAGCCCTTTAAAAACCAACGCCCTTTATATACCAGAGCCTGTTATAAACCAGAGCCTGTTATAAACCAGAGCCCTTTAAAAACCTAAGCCCTTTATAAACCCAAGCCCTTTATAAACCACAGCCAGTTATAAACCACAGCCGGTTCTAAACCAGAGCCCAAAATAAACCAGAGCCCTATATAAACCAAAGCCCTTTATAAACCAAAGCCGGTTTTAAAACAGAGCCTGTTATAAACCAGGGCCCATTATGAACCAGAGCCCTTTAAAAACCAAAGCCCTTGAGAAACCAAAGCCCTTTATATACCAGAGCCTGTTATAAACCAGAGACCTTTATAAACCAGAGCCCTTTATAAATCACAGCCGGTTCTAAACCAGAGCCCAATATAAACCAGAGCCCTTTATAAACCAGGGCCCATTAAAAACCAAAGCCCTTTATATACCAGAGCCTGTTATAAACCAGAGCCTGTTATAAACCAGAGCCCTTTTAAAACCCAAGCCCTTTATAAACCAATACCCTTTAGAAACCAAAGCTCTTTATAAACCAAAGCCCTTTATAAACCACAGCCAGTTATAAACCACAGCCGGTTCTAAACCAGAGCCCAAAATAAACCAGAGCCCTATATAAACCAAAGCCGGTGATAAACCGGAGCCTGTGATAAACCAGAGCCCGTTATAAACCAGAGCCCTTTATAAACCAAAGCCGGTTTTAAACCAGAGCCTGTTATAAACCAGAGGACTTTATAAACCAAAGCCCATTATAAACCAGGGCCCATTATAAACCAGAGCCCGTTATGAACCAGAGCCCATTAAAACCAGAGCCCTTTCTAAACCAGAGCCCTTTATAAACCAGAACCCTTTAAGAACCAGAGCCCTTTCTAAACTAAAGCCCTTTAAAAACCAAAGCCCTTTAGAAACAAAAGCCCTTTATAAACCAGAGCCTGTTATAAACCAGAGCCCTTTATACACCAGAGCCCTTTATAAACCAAAGCCGGTTATAAACCAGAGCCCTTTATAAACCAATACCCTTTAGAAACCAAAGCTCTTTATAAACCAAAGCCCTTTATAAACCACAGCCCTGTTATAAACTAGAGCCAGTTATAAACCAGAGCCCTTTATAAACCAGAGCCGTTTATAAACCAGAGCCCTTTATAAACCACAGCCCTTTATAAACCAAAGCCAGTTATAAACCAGAGCCCTTTATAAACCAATACCCATTAGAAACCAAAGCTCTTTATACACCAGAGCCCTTTATAAACCAGAGCCGGGTATAAACCAGAGCCCTTTATACACCAGAGCCCTTTATAAACCACAGCCGGTTCTAAACCAGAGCCCAATATAAACCAGAGCCCTTCATGAACCAAAGCCGGTGATAAACCCTAGCCTGTGATAAACCAGAGCCAGTTATAAACCAGAGCTCTTTATACACCAGAGCCCTTTATAAACCAATGCCCTTGAGAAACCAAAGCCCTTTATATACCAGAGCCTGTTATAAACCAGAGCCCTTTATAAATCACAGCCGGTTCTAAACCAGAGCCCAATATAAACCAAAGCCCTTTATAAACCAAAGCCCTTTAAGAACCAAAGCCCTTTATAAACCACAGCCAGTTATAAACCACAGCCGGTTCTAAACCAGAGCCCAAAATAAACCAGAGCCCTATATAAACCAAAGCCCTTTATAAACCAAAGCCGGTTTTAAAACAGAGCCTGTTATAAACCAGAGGACTTTATAAACCAAAGCCCATTATAAACCAGGGCCCATGATAAACCAGAGCCCTTTAAAAACCAAAGCCCTTGAGAAACCAAAGCCCTTTATATACCAGAGCCTGTTATAAACCAGAGCCCTTTATAAACCAGAGCCCTTTATAAATCACAGCCGGTTCTAAACCAGAGCCCAATATAAACCAGAGCCCTTTATAAACCAGGGCCCATTAAAAACCAAAGCCCTTTATATACCAGAGCCTGTTATAAACCAGAGCCTGTTATAAACCAGAGCCCTTTTAAAACCCAAGCCCTTTATAAACCAATACCCTTTAGAAACCAAAGCTCTTTATAAACCAAAGCCCTTTATAAACCACAGCCAGTTATAAACCACAGCCGGTTCTAAACCAGAGCCCAAAATAAACCAGAGCCCTATATAAACCAAAGCCGGTGATAAACCGGAGCCTGTGATAAACCAGAGCCCGTTATAAACCAGAGCCCTTTATAAACCAAAGCCGGTTTTAAACCAGAGCCTGTTATAAACCAGAGGACTTTATAAACCAAAGCCCATTATAAACCAGGGCCCATTATAAACCAGAGCCCGTTATGAACCAGAGCCCATTAAAACCAGAGCCCTTTGTAAACCAGAGCCCTTTATAAACCAGAACCCTTTAAGAACCAGAGCCCTTTCTAAACTAAAGCCCTTTAAAAACCAAAGCCCTTTAGAAACAACAGCCCTTTATAAACCAGAGCCTGTTATAAACCAGAGCCCTTTATACACCAGAGCCCTTTATAAACCAAAGCCGGTTATAAACCAGAGCCCTTTATAAACCAATACCCTTTAGAAACCAAAGCTCTTTATAAACCAAAGCCCTTTAAAAACCACAGCCCTGTTATAAACTAGAGCCAGTTATAAACCAGAGCCCTTTATAAACCAGAGCCGTTTATAAACCAGAGCCCTTTATAAACCACAGCCCTTTATAAACCAAAGCCAGTTATAAACCAGAGCCCTTTATAAACCAATACCCATTAGAAACCAAAGCTCTTTATAAACCAAAGCCCTTTATAAACCACAGCCCGTTATAAACCAGAGACTGTTATAAACCAGAGCCCTTTATACACCAGAGCCCTTTATAAACCAGAGCCGGGTATAAACCAGAGCCCTTTATACACCAGAGCCCTTTATAAACCACAGCCGGTTCTAAACCAGAGACCAATATAAACCAGAGCCCTTTATGAACCAAAGCCGGTGATAAACCCTAGCCTGTGATAAACCAGAGCCAGTTATAAACCAGAGCTCTTTATACACCAGAGCCCTTTATAAACCAATGCCCTTGAGAAACCAAAGCCCTTTATATACCAGAGCCTGTTATAAACCAGAGCCCTTTATAAATCACAGCCGGTTCTAAACCAGAGCCCAATATAAACCAAAGCCCTTTATAAACCAAAGCCCTTTAAGAACCAAAGCCCTTTATATACCAGAGCCTGTTATAAACCAGAGCCTGTTATAAACCAGAGCCCTTTAAAAACCTAAGCCCTTTATAAACCCAAGCCCTTTATAAACCACAGCCAGTTATAAACCACAGCCGGTTCTAAACCAGAGCCCAAAATAAACCAGAGCCCTATATAAACCAAAGCCCTTTATAAACCAAAGCCGGTTTTAAAACAGAGCCTGTTATAAACCAGAGGACTTTATAAACCAAAGCCCATTATAAACCAGGGCCCATTATAAACCAGAGCACGTTATGAACCAGAGCCCATTAAAACCAGAGCCCTTTGTAAACCAGAGCCCTTTATAAACCAGAACCCTTTAAGAACCAGAGCCCTTTCTAAACTAAAGCCCTTTAAAAACCAAAGCCCTTTAGAAACAAAAGCCCTTTATAAACCAGAGCCTGTTATAAACCAGGGCCCATTAAAAACCAAAGCCCTTTATATACCAGAGCCTGTTATAAACCAGAGCCTGTTATAAACCAGAGCCCTTTTAAAACCCAAGCCCTTTATAAACCAATACCCTTTAGAAACCAAAGCTCTTTATAAACCAAAGCCCTTTATAAACCACAGCCAGTTATAAACCACAGCCGGTTCTAAACCAGAGCCCAAAATAAACCAGAGCCCTATATAAACCAAAGCCGGTGATAAACCGGAGCCTGTGATAAACCAGAGCCCGTTATAAACCAGAGCCCTTTATAAACCAAAGCCGGTTTTAAACCAGAGCCTGTTATAAACCAGAGGACTTTATAAACCAAAGCCCATTATAAACCAGGGCCCATTATAAACCAGAGCCCGTTATGAACCAGAGCCCATTAAAACCAGAGCCCTTTGTAAACCAGAGCCCTTTATAAACCAGAACCCTTTAAGAACCAGAGCCCTTTCTAAACTAAAGCCCTTTAAAAACCAAAGCCCTTTAGAAACAACAGCCCTTTATAAACCAGAGCCTGTTATAAACCAGAGCCCTTTATACACCAGAGCCCTTTATAAACCAAAGCCGGTTATAAACCAGAGCCCTTTATAAACCAATACCCTTTAGAAACCAAAGCTCTTTATAAACCAAAGCCCTTTATAAACCACAGCCCTGTTATAAACTAGAGCCAGTTATAAACCAGAGCCCTTTATAAACCAGAGCCGTTTATAAACCAGAGCCCTTTATAAACCACAGCCCTTTATAAACCAAAGCCAGTTATAAACCAGAGCCCTTTATAAACCAATACCCATTAGAAACCAAAGCTCTTTATAAACCAAAGCCCTTTATAAACCACAGCCCGTTATAAACCAGAGACTGTTATAAACCAGAGCCCTTTATACACCAGAGCCCTTTATAAACCAGAGCCGGGTATAAACCAGAGCCCTTTATACACCAGAGCCCTTTATAAACCACAGCCGGTTCTAAACCAGAGACCAATATAAACCAGAGCCCTTTATGAACCAAAGCCGGTGATAAACCCTAGCCTGTGATAAACCAGAGCCAGTTATAAACCAGAGCTCTTTATACACCAGAGCCCTTTATAAACCAATGCCCTTGAGAAACCAAAGCCCTTTATATACCAGAGCCTGTTATAAACCAGACCCCTTTATAAATCACAGCCGGTTCTAAACCAGAGCCCAATATAAACCAAAGCCCTTTATAAACCAAAGCCCTTTAAGAACCAAAGCCCTTTATATACCAGAGCCTGTTATAAACCAGAGCCTGTTATAAACCAGAGCCCTTTAAAAACCTAAGCCCTTTATAAACCCAAGCCCTTTATAAACCACAGCCAGTTATAAACCACAGCCTGTTCTAAACCAGAGCCCAAAATAAACCAGAGCCCTATATAAACCAAAGCCCTTTATAAACCAAAGCCGGTTTTAAAACAGAGCCTGTTATAAACCAGAGGACTTTATAAACCAAAGCCCATTATAAACCAGGGCCCATTATAAACCAGAGCCCGTTATGAACCAGAGCCCATTAAAACCAGAGCCCTTTGTAAACCAGAGCCCTTTATAAACCAGAACCCTTTAAGAACCAGAGCCCTTTCTAAACTAAAGCCCTTTAAAAACCAAAGCCCTTTAGAAACAAAAGCCCTTTATAAACCAGAGCCTGTTATAAACCAGAGCCCTTTATACACCAGAGCCCTTTATAAACCCAAGCCGGTTATAAACCAGAGCCCTTTATAAACCAATACCCTTTAGAAACCAAAGCTCTTTATAAACCAAAGCCCTTTATAAACCACAGCCCGTTATAAACTAGAGCCAGTTATAAACCAGAGCCCTTTATAAACCAGAGCCGTTTATAAACCAGAGCCCTTTATAAACCACAGCTGGTTCTAAACCAGAGCCAAATATAAACCAAAGCCCTTTATAAACCAAAGCCGGTGATAAACCGGAGACTGTGATAAACCAGAGCCAGTTATAAACCAGAGCTCTTTATAAACCAGAGCCCTTTATAAACCAAAGCCATTTAAAAACCAAAGCCCTTTAGCAACCAAAGCTCTTTATATACCAGAGCCTTTTATAAACCAGCACCCTTTATAATTCAAAGCCGGTTACAAACCTGAGCCTGTTATAAAGCAGAGCCCTTTATAAACCAGAGCCCTTTATAAACCAAAGCCCTTTAAAAACCAAAGCCCTTTATATACCAGAGCCTGTTATAAACCAGAGCCTGTCATACACCAGAGCTTTTAAAAACCTAAGCCCTTTATAAACCCAAGCCCTTTATAAACCAATACCCTTTAGAAACCAAAGCTCTTTATAAACCAAAGCCCTTTATAAACCACAGCCAGTTATAAACCACAGCCGGTTCTAAACCAGAGCCCAAAATAAACCAGAGCCCTATATAAACCAAAGCCGGTGATAAACCGGAGCCTGTGATAAACCAGAGCCTGTTATAAACCAGAGCCCTTTATAAACCAAAGCCGGTTATAAACCAGAGCCTTTTATAAACCAGAGGCCTTTATAAACCAAAGCCCATTATAAACAAGGGCCCATTATAAACCAGAGCCCGTTATGAATCAGAGCCCTTTAAAAACCAAAGCCCTTTAGAAACCAAAGCCCTTTATAAACCAGAGCCTGTTATAAACCAGAGCCCTTTATACACCAGAGCCCTTTATAAACCAAAGCCAGTTATAAACCAGAGCCCTTTATAAACCAATACCCGTTAGAAACCAAAGCTCTTTATAAACCAAAGCCCTTTATAAACCACAGCCCGTTATAAACTAGAGCCAGTTATAAACCAGAGCCCTTTATAAACCAGAGCTGTTTTTAAACCAGAGCCCTTAATAAACCACAGCCAGTTCTAAACCAGAGCCCAATATAAACCAGAGCCCTTTATAAACCAAAGCCAGTGATAAACCGGAGCCTGTGATAAACCAGAGCCAGTTATAAACCAGAGCTCTTTATAAACCAGAGCCCTTTATAAACCGAAGCCATTTAAAAACCAAAGCCCTTTAGCAACCAAAGCTCTTTATATACCAGAGCCTTTTATAAACCAGCACCTTTTATAATTCAAAGCCGGTTACAAACCTGAGCCTGTTATAAAGCAGAGCCCTTTATAAACCAGAGCCTGTTATAAACCAGAGCAATTTATAAACCAGAGCCCTTTATAAACCAGAGCCGGTTATAAACCAGAGCCGGTTATAAAATAGAGCCTGTTATAAACCAGAGCCCTTTACAAACCAAAGCCCTTTAAAAACCAAAGCCCTTTATATACCAGAGCCTGTTATAAATCAGAGCTTTTAAAAACCTAATCCCTTTATAAACCCAAGCCCTTTATAAACCAATACCCTTTAGAAACCAAAGCTCTTTATAAACCAAAGCCCTTTATAAACCACAGCCAGTTATAAACCACAGCCGGTTCTAAACCCGAGCCAAAAATAAACCAGAGCCCTATATAAACCAAAGCCGGTGATAAACCGGAGCCTGTGATAAACCAGAGCCCGTTATAAACCAGAGCCCTTTATAAACCAAAGCCGGTTATAAACCAGAGCCTGTTATAAACCAGAGGACTTTATAAACCAAAGCCCATTATAAACCAGGGCCCATTATAAACCAGAGCCCGTTATGAACCAGAGCCCATTAAAACCATGACCCTTTGTAAACCAGAGCCCTTTATAAACCAGAACCCTTTAAGATCCAGAGCCCTTTCTAAACCAAAGCCCTTTAAAAACCAAAGCCCTTTAGAAACCAAAACCCTTTATAAACCAGAGCCTGTTATAAACCAGAGCCCTTTATACACCAGAGCCCTTTATAAACCAAAGCCGGTTATAAATCAGAGCCCTTTATAAACCAATGAACTTTAGAAACCAAAGCTCTTTATAGACCAAAGCCCTTTATAAACCACAGCCCGTTATAAACTAGAGCCAGTTATAAACCAGAGCCCTTTATGAACCAGATCAAAATTAAAAACCAGAGCCCTTTATAAACCAGAGCCCATTATAAACCAGAACCCTTTATGGACCAGAGCACTTTATAAACCAAAGCCCTTTAAAAACCAAAGCCCTTGAGAAACCAAAGCCCTTTATATACCAGAGCCTGTTATAAACCAGAGCCCTTTATAAACCAGAGCCCTTTATAAACCACAGCCGGTTCTAAACCAGAGCCCAATATAAACCAGAGCCCTTTATTAACCAAAGCCGGTGATAAACCGTAGCCTGTGATAAACCAGAGCCAGTTATAAACCAGAGCTCTTTATAAACCAGAGCCCTTTAAAAACCAAAGCCCTTTAGAAACCAAAGCCCTTTATATACCAGAGGACTTTATAAACCAAAGCCCATTATAAACCAGGGCCCATTATAAACCAGAGCCCGTTATGAACCAGAGCCCATTAAAACCAGAGCCTTTTGTAAACCAGAGCCCTTTATAAACCAGAACCCTTTAAGAACCAGAGCCCTTTATAAACCAAAGCCGGTTATAAACCAGAGCCCTTTATAAACCAATACCCTTTAGAAACCAAAGCTCTTTATAAACCAAAGCCGGTTATAAACCAGAGCCTGTTATAAACCAGAGGACTTTATAAACCAAAGCCCATTATAAACCAGGGCCCATTATAAACCAGAGCCCGTTATGAACCAGAGCCCATTAAAACCATGACCCTTTGTAAACCAGAGCCCTTTATAAACCAGAACCCTTTAAGATCCAGAGCCCTTTCTAAACCAAAGCCCTTTAAAAACCAAAGCCCTTTAGAAACCAAAACCCTTTATAAACCAGAGCCTGTTATAAACCAGAGCCCTTTATACACCAGAGCCCTTTATAAACCAAAGCCGGTTATAAATCAGAGCCCTTTATAAACCAATGAACTTTAGAAACCAAAGCTCTTTA
>JARPUW010000076.1:439894-481822 GCA_030533445.1 Cyprinodon diabolis | reverse complement strand
AGTAAGGACACTATTCTGGTTCCAACTTTCCACCACAGTAAGGACACTATGCTGGTTCCAACTTTCCACCACAGTGAGGACACTATAAGGGTTCTACCTCTACACCACAGTGAGGACACTATACTGGTTCTAACTTTCCACCACAGTGAGGACACTATACTGGTTCTACCTTTCCACCACAGTGAGGACACTATACTGGTTCTAACTTTCCACCACAGTGAGGACACTATACTGGTTCTACCTTTCCACCACAGAGAGGACACTATACTGGTTCAAACTTTCCACCACAGTGAGGACACTATACTGGTTCTAACTTTCCACCACAGTGAGGACACTATACTGGTTCTACCTTTCTACCACAGTGAGGACACTATACTGGTTCTACCTTTCCACCACAGTGAGGAAACTATGGTGGTTCCAACTTTCCACCACAGTGAGGACACTATACTGGTTCTCACTTTCCACCACCGTGAGAACACTATGCTGGTTCCAACTTTCCACCAGAGTAAGGACACTATGCTGGTTCTAACTTTCCAACACAGTGAGGACACTATACTGGTTCTACCTTTCCACCACAGTGAGTTCACTATGCAGGTTCTAACTTTCCATCACAGTGAGGACACTATACTGGTTCTAACTTTCCACCACAGTGAGGACACTATACTGGTTCTAACTTTCCACCACAGTGAGGACACTATACTGGTTCTACCTTCCCACCACAGTGAGGACACTATGCTGGTTCTACCTTTCCACCACAGTGAGGAAACTATACTGGTTCTACCTTTCCACCACAGTGAGGACACTATTCTGGTTCTACCTTTCCACCACAGTGAGGACACTATGCTGGTTCTAACTTTCCACCACAGTGAGGACACTATACTGGTTCCAACTTTCCACCACAGTGAGGACACTATGCTAGTTCTACCTTTCCACCACAGTGAAAACACTAAGCTGGTTCCAACTTTCCACCACAATAAGGACACTATGCGGGTTCTAACTTTCCACCACAGTGAGGACACTATACTGGTTCTACCTTTCCACCACAGTGAGGACACTATACAGGTTCTAACTTTCCACCACAGTAAGGACACTATTCTGGTTCCAACTTTCCACCACAGTAAGGACACTATGCTGGTTCCAACTTTCCACCACAGTGAGGAAACTATACTGGTTCCAACTTTCCACCACAGTAAGGAAACTATACTGGTTCTACCTTTCCACCACAGTGAGGACACTATAAGGGTTCTACCTCTACACCACAGTGAGGACACTATACTGGTTCTAACTTTCCAACACAGTGAGGACACTATACTGGTTCTACCTTTCCACCACAGAGAGGACACTATGCTGGTTCCAACTTTCCACCACAGTGAGGACACTATACTGGTTCTAACTTTCCACCACAGTGAGGACACTATACTGGTTCTACCTTTCAACCACAGTGAGGACACTATACTGGTTCTACCTCTACACCACAGTGAGGACACTATACTGGTTCTACCTTTCCACCACAGTGAGGACACTATACTGGTTCTACCTTTCCACCACAGTGAGGACACTATGCTGGTTCTAGCTTTCCACCACAGTGAGGACACTATACTGGTTCTACCTTTCCACCACAGTGAGGAAACTATACTGGTTCTACCTTTCCACCACAGTGAGGACACTATTCTGGTTCTACCTTTCCACCACAGTGAGGACACTATGCTGGTTCTAACTTTTCACCACAGTGAGGACACTATACTGGTTCTACCTTTTCACCACAGTGAGGACACTATACTGGTTCCAACTTTCCACCACAGTGAGGACACTATGCTAGTTCTACCTTTCCACCACAGTGAGGACACTATGCTGGTTCTACCTTTCCACCACAGTGAGGACACTATACTGGTTCTAACTTTCCACCGCAGTAAGGACACTATGCTGGTTCTAACTTTCCACCACAGTGAGGAAACTATGCTGGTTCCAACTTTCCACCACAGTAAGGACACTATGCTGGTTCCAACTTTCCACCACAGTGAGGACACTATGCTGGTTCTAACTTTCCACCACAGTAAGGACACTATGCTGGTTCTAACTTTCCACCACAGTAAGGACACTATGCTGGTTCCCACTTTCCACCACAGTGAGGACACTATGCTGGTTCCAACTTTCCACCACAGTAAGGACACTTTGCTGGTTCTACCTTTCCACCACAGTGAGGACACTATACTGGTTCTACCTTTCCACCACAGTGAGGACACTATACTGGTTCTACCTTTCCACCACCGAGAGGACACTATACTGGTTCAAACTTTCCACCACAGTGAGGACACTATACTGGTTCTAACTTTCCACCACAGTGAGGACACTATACTGGTACTACCTTTCTACCACAGTGAGGACACTATACTGGTTCTACCTTTCCACCACCGTGAGGAAACTATGCTGGTTCCAACTTTCCACCACAGTGAGGACACTATACTGGTTCTAACGTTCCACCACAGTGAGGACACTATGCTGGTTCTACCTTTCCACCACAGTGAGGAAACTATGCTGCTTCTACCTTTCCACCACAGTGAGGACACTATGCTGGTTCTACCTTTCCACCACAGTGAGGACACTATGCTGGTTCTACCTTTCCACCACAGTGACGACACTATGCTGGTTCTAACTTTTCACCACAGTGAGGACACTATACTGGTTCAACCTTTCCACCACAGTGAGGACACTATGCTGGTTCTAACTTTTCACCACAGTGAGGACACTATACTGGTTCTACCTTTCCACCACAGTGAGGACACTATACTGGTTCTAAATTTCCACCACAGTGAGGACACTATACTGGTTCTACCTTTCCACCACAGTGAGGACACTATACTGGTTCTAAATTTCCACCACAGTGAGGACACTATACTGGTTCTACCTTTCCACCACAGTGAGGACACTATGCTGGTTTTACCTTTTCACCACAGTGAGGACACTATACTGGTTCTACCTTTCCACCACAGTGAGGACACTATACTGGTTCCAACTTTCCACCACAGTGAGGACACTATGCTAGTTCTACCTTTCCACCACAGTGAAAACACTAAGCTGGTTCTACCTTTCCACCACAGCGAGGACACTATACTGGTTCTACCTTTCCACCACAGTGAGGACACTATGCTGGTTCTATCTTTCCACCACAGTGAGGACACTATGCTGGTTCTAACTTTCCACCACAGTAAGGACACTATGCTGGTTCCAACTTTCCACCACAGTAAGGACACTATACTGGTTCTAACTTTCCACCACAGTAAGGACACTATGCTGGTTCTAACTTTCCACCACAGTAAGGACACTATAATGGTTCCCACTTTCCACCACAGTGAGGACACTATGCTGGTTCCAACTTTCCACCACAGTAAGGACACTATGCTGGTTCTACCTTTCCACCACAGTGAGGACACTATACTGGTTCTACCTTTCCACCACAGTGAGGACACTATACTGGTTCTACCTTTCCACCACAGAGAAGACACTATACTGGTTCAAACTTTCCACCACAGTGAGGACACTATACTGGTTCTAACTTTCCACCACAGTGAGGACACTATACTGGTTCTACCTTTCTACCACAGTGAGGACACTATACTGGTTCTACCTTTCCACCACAGTGAGGAAACTATGGTGGTTCCAACTTTCCACCACAGTGAGGACACTATACTGGTTCTCACTTTCCACCACAGTGAGAACACTATGCTGGTTCCAACTTTCCACCAGAGTAAGGACACTATGCTGGTTCTAACTTTCCACCACAGTGAGGACACTATACTGGTTCTACCTTTCCACCACAGTGAGTTCACTATGCAGGTTCTAACTTTCCATCACAGTGAGGACACTATACTGGTTCTAACTTTCCACCACAGTGAGGACACTATACTGGTTCTAACTTTCCACCACAGTGAGGACACTATACTGGTTCTACCTTTCCACCACAGTGAGGACACTATACTGGTTCTACCTTTCCACCACAGTGAGGACATGATGCTGGTTCTAACGTTCCACCACAGTGAGGACACTATGCTGGTTCTACCTTTCCACCACAGTGAGGAAACTATGCTGGTTCTACCTTTCCACCACAGTGAGGACACTATGCTGGTTCTACCTTTCCACCACAGTGAGGACACTATGCTGGTTCTACCTTTCCACCACAGTGAGGACACTATGCTGGTTCTAACTTTTCACCACAGTGAGGACACTATACTGGTTCTACCTTTCCACCACAGTGAGGACACTATACTGGTTCTACCTTCCCACCACAGTGAGGACACTATGCTGATTCTACCTTTCCACCACAGTGAGGAAACTATACTGGTTCTACCTTTCCACCACAGTGAGGACACTATTCTGGTTCTACCTTTCCACCACAGTGAGGACACTATGCTGGTTCTAACTTTCCACCACAGTGAGGACACTATACTGGTTCCAACTTTCCACCACAGTGAGGACACTATGCTAGTTCTACCTTTCCACCACAGTGAAAACACTAAGCTGGTTCCAACTTTCCACCACAATAAGGACACTATGCGGGTTCTAACTTTCCACCACAGTGAGGACACTATACTGGTTCTACCTTTCCACCACAGTGAGGACACTATATTGGTTCTACCTTTCCACCACAGTGAGGACACTATGCTGGTTCTAGCTTTCCACCACAGTGAGGACACTATACTGGTTCTACCTTTCCACCACAGTGAGGAAACTATACTGGTTCTACCTTTCCACCACAGTGAGGACACTAATCTGGTTCTACCTTTCCACCACAGTGAGGACACTATGCTGGTTCTAACTTTTCACCACAGTGAGGACACTATACTGGTTCTACCTTTCCACCACAGTGAGGAAACTATACTGGTTCTACCTTTCCACCACAGTGAGGACACTAATCTGGTTCTACCTTTCCACCACAGTGAGGACACTATGCTAGTTCTACCTTTCCACCACAGTGAAAACACTAAGGCGGTTCTACCTTTCCACCACAGTGAGGACACTATACTGGTTCTACCTTTCCACCACAGTGAGGACACTATGCTGGTTCTACCTTTCCACCACAGTGAGGACACTATACTGGTTCCAACTTTCCACCGCAGTAAGGACACTATGCTGGTTCTAACTTTCCACCACAGTGAGGAAACTATGCTGGTTCCAACTTTCCACCACAGTAAGGACACTATGCTGGTTCCAACTTTCCACCACAGTGAGGACACTATGCTGGTTCTAACTTTCCACCACAGTAAGGACACTATGCTGGTTCTAACTTTCCACCACAGTAAGGACACTATGCTGGTTCCCACTTTCCACCACAGTGAGGACACTATGCTGGTTCCAACTTTCCACCACAGTAAGGACACTATGCTGGTTCTACCTTTCCACCACAGTGAGGACACTATACTGGTTCTACCTTTCCACCACAGTGAGGACACTATACTGGTTCTACCTTTCCACCACCGAGAGGACACTATACTGGTTCAAACTTTCCACCACAGTGAGGACACTATACTGGTTCTAACTTTCCACCACAGTGAGGACACTATACTGGTTCTACCTTTCTACCACAGTGAGGACACTATACTGGTTCTACCTTTCCACCACCGTGAGGAAACTATGCTGGTTCCAACTTTCCACCACAGTGAGGACACTATACTGGTTCTAACGTTCCACCACAGTGAGGACACTATGCTGGTTCTACCTTTCCACCACAGTGAGGAAACTATGCTGCTTCTACCTTTCCACCACAGTGAGGACACTATGCTGGTTCTACCTTTCCACCACAGTGAGGACACTATGCTGGTTCTACCTTTCCACCACAGTGACGACACTATGCTGGTTCTAACTTTTCACCACAGTGAGGACACTATACTGGTTCTACCTTTCCACCACAGTGAGGACACTATGCTGGTTCTAACTTTTCACCACAGTGAGGACACTATACTGGTTCTACCTTTCCACCACAGTGAGGACACTATACTGGTTCTAAATTTCCACCACAGTGAGGACACTATACTGGTTCTACCTTTCCACCACAGTGAGGACACTATACTGGTTCTAAATTTCCACCACAGTGAGGACACTATACTGGTTCTACCTTTCCACCACAGTGAGGACACTATGCTGGTTTTACCTTTTCACCACAGTGAGGACACTATACTGGTTCTACCTTTCCACCACAGTGAGGACACTATACTGGTTCTACCTTTCCACCACAGTGAGGAAACTATGCTGCTTCTACCTTTCCACCACAGTGAGGACACTATGCTGGTTCTACCTTTCCACCACAGTGAGGACACTATGCTGGTTCTACCTTTCCACCACAGTGACGACACTATGCTGGTTCTAACTTTTCACCACAGTGAGGACACTATACTGGTTCTACCTTTCCACCACAGTGAGGACACTATGCTGGTTCTAACTTTTCACCACAGTGAGGACACTATACTGGTTCTACCTTTCCACCACAGTGAGGACACTATACTGGTTCTAAATTTCCACCACAGTGAGGACACTATACTGGTTCTACCTTTCCACCACAGTGAGGACACTATACTGGTTCTAAATTTCCACCACAGTGAGGACACTATACTGGTTCTACCTTTCCACCACAGTGAGGACACTATGCTGGTTTTACCTTTTCACCACAGTGAGGACACTATACTGGTTCTACCTTTCCACCACAGTGAGGACACTATACTGGTTCCAACTTTCCACCACAGTGAGGACACTATGCTAGTTCTACCTTTCCACCACAGTGAAAACACTAAGCTGGTTCTACCTTTCCACCACAGCGAGGACACTATACTGGTTCTACCTTTCCACCACAGTGAGGACACTATGCTGGTTCTATCTTTCCACCACAGTGAGGACACTATGCTGGTTCTAACTTTCCACCACAGTAAGGACACTATGCTGGTTCCAACTTTCCACCACAGTAAGGACACTATACTGGTTCTAACTTTCCACCACAGTAAGGACACTATGCTGGTTCTAACTTTCCACCACAGTAAGGACACTATAATGGTTCCCACTTTCCACCACAGTGAGGACACTATGCTGGTTCCAACTTTCCACCACAGTAAGGACACTATGCTGGTTCTACCTTTCCACCACAGTGAGGACACTATACTGGTTCTACCTTTCCACCACAGTGAGGACACTATACTGGTTCTACCTTTCCACCACAGAGAAGACACTATACTGGTTCAAACTTTCCACCACAGTGAGGACACTATACTGGTTCTAACTTTCCACCACAGTGAGGACACTATACTGGTTCTACCTTTCTACCACAGTGAGGACACTATACTGGTTCTACCTTTCCACCACAGTGAGGAAACTATGGTGGTTCCAACTTTCCACCACAGTGAGGACACTATACTGGTTCTCACTTTCCACCACAGTGAGAACACTATGCTGGTTCCAACTTTCCACCAGAGTAAGGACACTATGCTGGTTCTAACTTTCCACCACAGTGAGGACACTATACTGGTTCTACCTTTCCACCACAGTGAGTTCACTATGCAGGTTCTAACTTTCCATCACAGTGAGGACACTATACTGGTTCTAACTTTCCACCACAGTGAGGACACTATACTGGTTCTAACTTTCCACCACAGTGAGGACACTATACTGGTTCTACCTTTCCACCACAGTGAGGACACTATACTGGTTCTACCTTTCCACCACAGTGAGGACACGATGCTGGTTCTAACGTTCCACCACAGTGAGGACACTATGCTGGTTCTACCTTTCCACCACAGTGAGGAAACTATGCTGGTTCTACCTTTCCACCACAGTGAGGACACTATGCTGGTTCTACCTTTCCACCACAGTGAGGACACTATGCTGGTTCTACCTTTCCACCACAGTGAGGACACTATGCTGGTTCTAACTTTTCACCACAGTGAGGACACTATACTGGTTCTACCTTTCCACCACAGTGAGGACACTATACTGGTTCTACCTTCCCACCACAGTGAGGACACTATGCTGATTCTACCTTTCCACCACAGTGAGGAAACTATACTGGTTCTACCTTTCCACCACAGTGAGGACACTATTCTGGTTCTACCTTTCCACCACAGTGAGGACACTATGCTGGTTCTAACTTTCCACCACAGTGAGGACACTATACTGGTTCCAACTTTCCACCACAGTGAGGACACTATGCTAGTTCTACCTTTCCACCACAGTGAAAACACTAAGCTGGTTCCAACTTTCCACCACAATAAGGACACTATGCGGGTTCTAACTTTCCACCACAGTGAGGACACTATACTGGTTCTACCTTTCCACCACAGTGAGGACACTATATTGGTTCTACCTTTCCACCACAGTGAGGACACTATGCTGGTTCTAGCTTTCCACCACAGTGAGGACACTATACTGGTTCTACCTTTCCACCACAGTGAGGAAACTATACTGGTTCTACCTTTCCACCACAGTGAGGACACTAATCTGGTTCTACCTTTCCACCACAGTGAGGACACTATGCTGGTTCTAACTTTTCACCACAGTGAGGACACTATACTGGTTCTACCTTTCCACCACAGTGAGGAAACTATACTGGTTCTACCTTTCCACCACAGTGAGGACACTAATCTGGTTCTACCTTTCCACCACAGTGAGGACACTATGCTAGTTCTACCTTTCCACCACAGTGAAAACACTAAGGCGGTTCTACCTTTCCACCACAGTGAGGACACTATACTGGTTCTACCTTTCCACCACAGTGAGGACACTATGCTGGTTCTACCTTTCCACCACAGTGAGGACACTATACTGGTTCCAACTTTCCACCGCAGTAAGGACACTATGCTGGTTCTAACTTTCCACCACAGTGAGGAAACTATGCTGGTTCCAACTTTCCACCACAGTAAGGACACTATGCTGGTTCCAACTTTCCACCACAGTGAGGACACTATGCTGGTTCTAACTTTCCACCACAGTAAGGACACTATGCTGGTTCTAACTTTCCACCACAGTAAGGACACTATGCTGGTTCCCACTTTCCACCACAGTGAGGACACTATGCTGGTTCCAACTTTCCACCACAGTAAGGACACTATGCTGGTTCTACCTTTCCACCACAGTGAGGACACTATACTGGTTCTACCTTTCCACCACAGTGAGGACACTATACTGGTTCTACCTTTCCACCACCGAGAGGACACTATACTGGTTCAAACTTTCCACCACAGTGAGGACACTATACTGGTTCTAACTTTCCACCACAGTGAGGACACTATACTGGTTCTACCTTTCTACCACAGTGAGGACACTATACTGGTTCTACCTTTCCACCACCGTGAGGAAACTATGCTGGTTCCAACTTTCCACCACAGTGAGGACACTATACTGGTTCTAACGTTCCACCACAGTGAGGACACTATGCTGGTTCTACCTTTCCACCACAGTGAGGAAACTATGCTGCTTCTACCTTTCCACCACAGTGAGGACACTATGCTGGTTCTACCTTTCCACCACAGTGAGGACACTATGCTGGTTCTACCTTTCCACCACAGTGACGACACTATGCTGGTTCTAACTTTTCACCACAGTGAGGACACTATACTGGTTCTACCTTTCCACCACAGTGAGGACACTATGCTGGTTCTAACTTTTCACCACAGTGAGGACACTATACTGGTTCTACCTTTCCACCACAGTGAGGACACTATACTGGTTCTAAATTTCCACCACAGTGAGGACACTATACTGGTTCTACCTTTCCACCACAGTGAGGACACTATGCTGGTTTTACCTTTCCACCACAGTGAGGAAACTATACTGGTTCTACCTTTCCACCACAGTGAGGACACTATTCTGGTTCTACCTTTCCACCACAGTGAGGACACTATGCTGGTTCTAACTTTTCACCACAGTGAGGACACTATACTGGTTCTACCTTTCCACCACAGTGAGGACACTATACTGGTTCCAACTTTCCACCACAGTGAGGACACTATGCTAGTTCTACCTTTCCACCACAGTGAAAACACTAAGCTGGTTCTACCTTTCCACCACAGTGAGGACACTATACTGGTTCTACCTTTCCACCACAGTGAGGACACTATGCTGGTTCTATCTTTCCACCACAGTGAGGACACTATGCTGGTTCTAACTTTCCACCACAGTAAGGACACTATGCTGGTTCCAACTTTCCACCACAGTAAGGACACTATACTGGTTCTAACTTTCCACCACAGTAATGACACTATGCTGGTTCTAACTTTCCACCACAGTAAGGACACTATAATGGTTCCCACTTTCCACCACAGTGAGGACACTATGCTGGTTCTACCTTTCCACCACAGTGAGGACACTATACTGGTTCTACCTTTCCACCACAGTGAGGACACTATACTGGTTCTACCTTTCCACCACAGAGAGGACACTATACTGGTTCAAACTTTCCACCACAGTGAGGACACTATACTGGTTCTAACTTTCCACCACAGTGAGGACACTATACTGGTTCTACCTTTCTACCACAGTGAGAACACTATACTTGTTCTACCTTTCCACCACCGTGAGGAAACTATGCTGGTTCCAACTTTCCACCACAGTGAGGACACTATACTGGTTCTAACGTTCCACCACAGTGAGGACACTATGCTGGTTCTACCTTTCCACCACAGTGAGGAAACTATGCTGGTTCTACCTTTCCACCACAGTGAGGACACTATGCTGGTTCTACCTTTCCACCACAGTGAGGACACTATGCTGGTTCTACCTTTCCACCACAGTGAGGACACTATGCTGTTTCTAACTTTTCACCACAGTGAGGACACTATACTGGTTCTACCTTTCCACCACAGTGAGGACACTATGCTGGTTCTAACTTTTCACCACAGTGAGGACACTATACTGGTTCTACCTTTCCACCACAGTGAGGACACTATACTGGTTCTAAATTTCCACCACAGTGAGGACACTATACTGGTTCTACCTTTCCACCACAGTGAGGACACTATGCTGGTTTTACCTTTCCACCACAGTGAGGAAACTATACTGGTTCTACCTTTCCACCACAGTGAGGACACTATTCTGGTTCTACCTTTCCACCACAGTGAGGACACTATGCTGGTTCTAACTTTTCACCACAGTGAGGACACTATACTGGTTCTACCTTTCCACCACAGTGAGGACACTATACTGGTTCCAACTTTCCACCACAGTGAAGACACTATGCTAGTTCTACCTTTCCACCACAGTGAAAACACTAAGCTGGTTCTACCTTTCCACCACAGTGAGGACACTATGCTGGTTCTAACTTTCCACCACAGTGAGGACACTATACTGGTTCTACCTTTCCACCACAGTGAGGACACTATACTGGTTCTACCTTTCCACCACAGTGAGGACACTATTCTGGTTCTATCTTTCCACCACAGTGAGGACACTATGCTGGTTCTAACTTTCCACCACAGTGAGGACACTATACTGGTTCTACCTTTCCACCACAGTGAGGACACTATACTGGTTCTACCTTTCCACCACAGTGAGGACACTATACTGGTTCCAACTTTCCACCACAGTAAGGACACTATGCTGGTTCTAACTTTCCACCACAGTGAGGAAACTATGCTGGTTCCACCTTTCCACCACAGTAAGGACACTATGCTGGTTCCAACTTTCCACCACAGTGAGGAAACTATGCTGGTTCCAACTTTCCACCACAGTAAGGACACTATGCTGGTTCCAACTTTCCACCACAGTGAGGACACTATGCTGGTTCTAACTTTCCACCACAGTAAGGACACTATGCTGGTTCTAACTTTCCACCACAGTAAGGACACTATGCTGGTTCCCACTTTCCACCACAGTGAGGACACTCTGCTGGTTCCAACTTTCCACCACAGTAAGGACACTATGCTGGTTCTACCTTTCCACCACAGTGAGGACACTATACTGGTTCTACCTTTCCACCACAGTGAGGACACTATACTGGTTCTACCTTTCCACCACAGTGAAGAAACTATACTGGTTCTACCTTTCCACCACAGTGAGGACACTATTCTGGTTCTACCTTTCCACCACAGTGAGGACACTATGCTGGTTCTAACTTTTCACCACAGTGAGGACACTATACTGGTTCTACCTTTCCACCACAGTGAGGACACTATACTGGTTCCAACTTTACACCACAGTGAAGACACTATGCTAGTTCTACCTTTCCACCACAGTGAAAACACTAAGCTGGTTCTACCTTTCCACCACAGTGAGAACACTATACTGGTTCTACCTTTCCACCACAGTGAGGACACTATGCTGGTTCTATCTTTCCACCACAGTGAGGACACTATGCTGGTTCTAACTTTCCACCACAGTGAGGACACTTTACTGGTTCTACCTTTCCACCACAGTGAGGACACTATACTGGTTCTACCTTTCCACCACAGTGAGGACACTATACTGGTTCCAACTTTCCACCACAGTAAGGACACTATGCTGGTTCTAACTTTCCACCACAGTGAGGAAACTATGCTGGTTCCACCTTTCCACCACAGTAAGGACACTATGCTGGTTCCAACTTTCCACCACAGTGAGGAAACTATGCTGGTTCCAACTTTCCACCACAGTAAGGACACTATGCTGGTTCCAACTTTCCACCACAGTGAGGACACTATGCTGGTTCTAACTTTCCACCACAGTAAGGACACTATGCTGGTTCTAACTTTCCACCACAGTAAGGACACTATGCTGGTTCCCACTTTCCACCACAGTGAGGACACTCTGCTGGTTCCAACTTTCCACCACAGTAAGGACACTATACTGGTTCTACCTTTCCACCACAGTGAGGACACTATACTGGTTCTACCTTTCCACCACCGAGAGGACACTATACTGGTTCAAACTTTCCACCACAGTGAGGACACTATACTGGTTCTAACTTTCCACCACAGTGAGGACACTATACTGGTTCTACCTTTCTACCACAGTGAGGACACTATACTGGTTCTACCTTTCCACCACCGTGAGGAAACTATGCTGGTTCCAACTTTCCACCACAGTGAGGACACTATACTGGTTCTAACGTTCCACCACAGTGAGGACACTATGCTGGTTCTACCTTTCCACCACAGTGAGGAAACTATGCTGCTTCTACCTTTCCACCACAGTGAGGACACTATGCTGGTTCTACCTTTCCACCACAGTGAGGACACTATGCTGGTTCTACCTTTCCACCACAGTGACGACACTATGCTGGTTCTAACTTTTCACCACAGTGAGGACACTATACTGGTTCTACCTTTCCACCACAGTGAGGACACTATGCTGGTTCTAACTTTTCACCACAGTGAGGACACTATACTGGTTCTACCTTTCCACCACAGTGAGGACACTATACTGGTTCTAAATTTCCACCACAGTGAGGACACTATACTGGTTCTACCTTTCCACCACAGTGAGGACACTATGCTGGTTTTACCTTTCCACCACAGTGAGGAAACTATACTGGTTCTACCTTTCCACCACAGTGAGGACACTATTCTGGTTCTACCTTTCCACCACAGTGAGGACACTATGCTGGTTCTAACTTTTCACCACAGTGAGGACACTATACTGGTTCTACCTTTCCACCACAGTGAGGACACTATACTGGTTCCAACTTTCCACCACAGTGAGGACACTATGCTAGTTCTACCTTTCCACCACAGTGAAAACACTAAGCTGGTTCTACCTTTCCACCACAGTGAGGACACTATACTGGTTCTACCTTTCCACCACAGTGAGGACACTATGCTGGTTCTATCTTTCCACCACAGTGAGGACACTATGCTGGTTCTAACTTTCCACCACAGTAAGGACACTATGCTGGTTCCAACTTTCCACCACAGTAAGGACACTATACTGGTTCTAACTTTCCACCACAGTAAGGACACTATGCTGGTTCTAACTTTCCACCACAGTAAGGACACTATAATGGTTCCCACTTTCCACCACAGTGAGGACACTATGCTGGTTCCAACTTTCCACCACAGTAAGGACACTATGCTGGTTCTACCTTTCCACCACAGTGAGGACACTATACTGGTTCTACCTTTCCACCACAGTGAGGACACTATACTGGTTCTACCTTTCCACCACAGAGAGGACACTATACTGGTTCAAACTTTCCACCACAGTGAGGACACTATACTGGTTCTAACTTTCCACCACAGTGAGGACACTATACTGGTTCTACCTTTCTACCACAGTGAGAACACTATACTTGTTCTACCTTTCCACCACCGTGAGGAAACTATGCTGGTTCCAACTTTCCACCACAGTGAGGACACTATACTGGTTCTAACGTTCCACCACAGTGAGGACACTATGCTGGTTCTACCTTTCCACCACAGTGAGGAAACTATGCTGGTTCTACCTTTCCACCACAGTGAGGACACTATGCTGGTTCTACCTTTCCACCACAGTGAGGACACTATGCTGGTTCTACCTTTCCACCACAGTGAGGACACTATGCTGGTTCCAACTTTTCACCACAGTGAGGACACTATACTGGTTCTACCTTTCCACCACAGTGAGGACACTATGCTGGTTCTAACTTTTCACCACAGTGAGGACACTATACTGGTTCTACCTTTCCACCACAGTGCGGACACTATACTGGTTCTAAATTTCCACCACAGTGAGGACACTATACTGGTTCTACCTTTCCACCAAAGTGAGGACACTATGCTGGTTTTACCTTTCCACCACAGTGAGGAAACTATACTGGTTCTACCTTTCCACCACAGTGAGGACACTATTCTGGTTCTACCTTTCCACCACAGTGAGGACACTATGCTGGTTCTAACTTTTCACCACAGTGAGGACACTATACTGGTTCTACCTTTCCACCACAGTGAGGACACTATACTGGTTCCAACTTTCCACCACAGTGAGGACACTATGCTAGTTCTACCTTTCCACCACAGTGAAAACACTAAGCTGGTTCTACCTTTCCACCACAGTGAGGACACTATACTGGTTCTACCTTTCCACCACAGTGAGGACACTATGCTGGTTCTATCTTTCCACCACAGTGAGGACACTATGCTGGTTCTAACTTTCCACCACAGTGAGGACACTATACTGGTTCTACCTTTCCACCACAGTGAGGACACTATACTGGTTCTACCTTTCCACCACAGTGAGGACACTATACTGGTTCCAACTTTCCACCACAGTAAGGACACTATGCTGGTTCCACCTTTCCACCACAGTAATGACACTATGCTGGTTCCAACTTTCCACCACAGTGAGGACACTATGCTGGTTCCAACTTTCCACCACAGTAAGGACACTATACTGGTTCTAACTTTCCACCACAGTAAGGACACTATGCTGGTTCTAACTTTCCACCACAGTAAGGACACTATGCTGGTTCCCACTTTCCACCACAGTGAGGACACTATGCTGGTTCCAACTTTCCACCACAGTAAGGACACTATGCTGGTTCTACCTTTCCACCACAGTGAGGACACTATACTGGTTCTACCTTTCCACCACAGTGAGGACACTATGCTAGTTCTACCTTTCCACCACAGTGAGAAAACTAAGCTGGTTCCAACTTTGCACCACAGTAAGGACACTATGCTGGTTCTAACTTTCCACCACAGTGAGGACTCTATACTGGTTCTACCTTTCCACCACAGTGAGGACACTATACAGGTTCTAACTTTCCACCACAGTAAGGACACTATTCTGGTTCCAACTTTCCACCACAGTAAGGACACTATGCTGGTTCTACCTTTCCACCACAGTGAGAAAACTAAGCTGGTTCCAACTTTGCACCACAGTAAGGACACTATGCTAGTTCTACCTTTCCACCACAGTGAGAAAACTAAGCTGGTTCCAACTTTGCACCACAGTAAGGACACTATGCTGGTTCTAACTTTCCACCACAGTGAGGACACTATACTGGTTCTACCTTTCCACCACAGTGAGGACACTATACAGGTTCTAACTTTCCACCACAGTAAGGACACTATTCTGGTTCCAACTTTCCACCACAGTGAGGACACTATGCTGGTTCTAACTTTCCACCACAGTAAGGACACTATGCTGGTTCCAACTTTCCACCACAGTAAGGACACTATACTGGTTCTACCTTTCCACCACAGAGAGGACACTATGCTGGTTCAAACTTTCCACCACAGTGAGGACACTATGCTGGTTCTACCTTTCCACCACAGTGAGGAAACTATGCTGGTTCTACCTTTCCACCACAGTGAGGACACTATACAGCTTCTACCTTTCCACCACAGTGAGTTCACTATGCAGGTTCTAACTTTCCATCACAGTGAGGACACTATGCTGGTTCCCACTTTCCACCACAGTGAGGACACTATGCTGGTTCCAACTTTCCACCACAGTAAGGACACTATGCTGGTTCTAACTTTTCACCACAGTGAGGACACTATACTGGTTCTACCTTTCCACCACAGTGAGGACATTATACTGGTTCTACCTTTCCACCACAGTGAGGACACTATGCTGGTTCTACCTTTCCACCACAGTGAGGAAACTATACTGGTTCTACCTTTCCACCACAGTGAGGACACTATTCTGGTTCTACCTTTCCACCACAGTGAGGACACTATGCTGGTTCTAACTTTTCACCACAGTGATGACACTATACTGGTTCTACCTTTCCACCACAGTTAGGACACTTTACTGGTTCCAACTTTCCAAAACAGTGAGGACACTATGCTAGTTCTACCTTTCCACCACAGTGAAAACAGTAAGCTGGTTCCAACTTTCCACCACAATAAGGACACTATGCTGGTTCTAACTTTCCACCACAGTGAGGACACTATACTGGTTCTACCTTTCCACCACTGTGAGGACACTATACAGGTTCTCACTTTCCACCACAGTAAGGACACTATTCTGGTTCCAACTTTGCACCACAGTAAGGACACTATGCTGGTTCCAACTTTCCACCACAGTGAGGACACTATACTGGTTCCAACTTTCCACCACAGTAAGGAAACTATACTGGTTCTACCTTTCCACCACAGTGAGGACACTATAAGGGTTCTACCTCTACACCACAGTGAGGACACTATACTGGTTCTAACTTTCCACCACAGTGAGGACACTATACTGGTTCTACCTTTCCACCACAGAGAGGACACTATGCTGGTTCCAACTTTCCACCACAGTGAGGACACTATACTGGTTCTACCTTTCCACCACAGAGAGGACACTATGCTGGTTCCAACTTTCCACCACAGTGAGGACACTATACTGGTTCTAACTTTCCACCACAGTGAGGACACTATACTGGTTCTACCTTTCAACCACAGTGAGGACACTATACTGGTTTTACCTTTCCACCACAGTGAGGACACTATGCTGGTTCCAACTTTCCACCACAGTAAGGACACTATGCTGGTTCCAACTTTCCACCACAGTGAGGACACTATACTGGTTCTACCTTTCCACCACAGTGAGGACACGATGCTGGTTCTAACGTTCCACCACAGTGAGGACACTATGCTGGTTCTACCTTTCCACCACAGTGAGGAAACTATGCTGGTTCTACCTTTCCACCACAGTGAGGACACTATGCTGGTTCCAACTTTCCACCACAGTGAGGACACTATACTGGTTCTACCTTTCCACCACAGTGAGGAAACTATGCTGGTTCTACCTTTCCACCACAGTGAGGACACTATGCTGGTTCCAACTTTCCACCACAGTAAGGACACTATGCTGGTTCCAACTTTCCACCACAGTGAGGACACTATACTGGTTCTACCTTTCCACCACAGTGAGGACACGATGCTGGTTCTAACGTTCCACCACAGTGAGGACACTATGCTGGTTCTACCTTTCCACCACAGTGAGGAAACTATGCTGGTTCTACCTTTCCACCACAGTGAGGACACTATGCTGGTTCCAACTTTCCACCACAGTAAGGACACTATGCTGGTTCCAACTTTCCACCACAGTGAGGACACTATACTGGTTCTACCTTTCCACCACAGTGAGGACACGATGCTGGTTCTAACGTTCCACCACAGTGAGGACACTATGCTGGTTCTACCTTTCCACCACAGTGAGGACACTATGCTGGTTCTACCTTTCCACCACAGTGAGGACACTATACAGCTTCTACCTTTCCACCACAGTGAGTTCACTATGCAGGTTCTAACTTTCCATCACAGTGAGGACACTATACTGTTTCTAACTTTCCACCACAGTGAGGACACTATACTGTTTCTAACTTTCCACCACAGTGAGGACACTATACTGGTTCTAACTTTCCACCACAATGAGGACACTATACTGGCTCTACATTTCCACCACAGTGAGGACACTATGCTGGTTCCAACTTTCCACCACAGTAAGGACACTATGCTGTTTCTACCTTCCACCACAGTGAGGACACTATACTGGTTCTTCCTTTCCACCACAGTGAGGACACTATGCCAATTCAACCTTTCCACCACAGTGAGGACACTATGCTGGTTCCAACTTTCCACCACAGTGAGAACACTAAGCTGGTTCCAACTTTGCACCACAGTAAGGACACTATGCTGGTTCTAACTTTCCACCACAGTGAGGACACTATACTGTTTCTACCTTTCCACCACAGTGAGGACACTATACAGGTTCTAACTTTCCACCACAGTAAGGACACTATTCTGGTTCCAACTTTCCACCACAGTAAGGACACTATACTGGTTCTACCTTTCTACCACAGTGAGGACACTATACTGGTTCTACCTTTCCACCACAGAGAGGACACTATGCTGGTTCAAACTATCCACCACAGTGAGGACACTATACTGGTTCTACCTTTCCACCACAGTGAGGAAACTATGCTGGTTCCAACTTTCCACCACAGTGAGGACACTATACTGGTTCTCACTTTCCACCACAGTGAGAACACTATGCTGGTTCCAACTTTCCACCACAGTAAGGACACTATGCTGGTTCTAACTTTCCACCACAGTGAGGACACTATACTGGTTCTACCTTTCCACCACAGTGAGTTCACTATGCAGGTTCTAACTTTCCATCACAGTGAGGACACTATACTGGTTCTAACTTTCCACCACAGTGAGGACACTATACTGGTTCTAACTTTCCACCACAGTGAGGACACTATACTGGTTCTACCTTTCCACCACAATGAGGACACTATACTGGTTCTACCTTTCCACCACAGTGAGGACACTATGCTGGTTCTAACGTTCCACCACAGTGAGGACACTATGCTGGTTCTACCTTTCCACCACAGTGAGGAAACTATGCTGATTCTACCTTTCCACCACAGTGAGGACACTATGCTGGTTAGACCTTTCCACCACAGTGAGGACACTATGCTGGTTCTACCTTTCCACCTCAGTGAGGACACTATGCTGGTTCTAACTTTTCACCACAGTGAGGACACTATGCTGTTTCTACCTTCCACCACAGTGAGGACACTATACTGGTTCTTCCTTTCCACCACAGTGAGGACACTATGCCAGTTCAACCTTTCCACCACAGTGAGGACATTATGCTGGTTCCAACTTTCCACCACAGTGAGGACACTATGCTGGTTCTACCTTTCCACCACAGTGAGGAAACTATACTGGTTCTACCTTTCCACCACAGTAAGGACACTATGCTGGTTCTACCTTTCCACCACAGTGAGGACACTATACTGGTTCTACCTTTCCACCACAGTGAGGACACTATGCTAGTTCTACCTTTCCACCACAGTGAGAACACTAAGCTGGTTCCAACTTTCCACCACAGTAAGGACACTATGCTGGTTCTAACTTTCCACCACAGTGAGGACACTATACTGGTTCTACCTTTCCACCACAGTGAGGACACGATGCTGGTTCTAACGTTCCACCACAGTGAGGACACTATACTGGTTCCAACTTTCCACCACAGTAAGGAAACTATACTGGTTCTACCTTTCCACGACAGTGAGGACACTATAAGGGTTCTACCTCTACACCACAGTGAGGACACTATACTGGTTCTAACTTTCCACCACAGTGAGGACACTATACTGGTTTTACCTTTCCACCACAGTGAGGACACTATGCTGGGTCCAACTTTCCACCACAGTGAGGACACTATACTGGTTCTCACTTTCCACCACAGTGCGAACACTATGCTGGTTCCAACTTTCCACCACAGTAAGGACACTATGCTGGTTCCAACTTTCCACCACAGTGAGGACACTATACTGGTTCTACCTTTCCACCACAGTGAGGACACGATGCTGGTTCTAATGTTCCACCACAGTGAGGACACTATGCTGGTTCTACCTTTCCACCACAGTGAGGAAACTATGCTGGTTCTACCTTTCCACCACAGTGAGGACACTATACAGCTTCTACCTTTCCACCACAGTGAGTTCACTATGCAGGTTCTAACTTTCCATCACAGTGAGGACACTATGCTGGTTCCCACTTTCCACCACAGTGAGGACACTATGCTGGTTCCAACTTTCCACCACAGTAAGGACACTATGCTGGTTCTAACTTTTCACCACAGTGAGGACACTATACTGGTTCTACCTTTCCACCACAGTGAGGACATTATACTGGTTCTACCTTTCCACCACAGTGAGGACACTATGCTGGTTCTACCTTTCCACCACAGTGAGGAAACTATACTGGTTCTACCTTTCCACCACAGTGAGGACACTATTCTGGTTCTACCTTTCCACCACAGTGAGGACACTATGCTGGTTCTAACTTTTCACCACAGTGATGACACTATACTGGTTCTACCTTTCCACCACAGTTAGGACACTTTACTGGTTCCAACTTTCCAAAACAGTGAGGACACTATGCTAGTTCTACCTTTCCACCACAGTGAAAACAGTAAGCTGGTTCCAACTTTCCACCACAATAAGGACACTATGCTGGTTCTAACTTTCCACCACAGTGAGGACACTATACTGGTTCTACCTTTCCACCACTGTGAGGACACTATACAGGTTCTCACTTTCCACCACAGTAAGGACACTATTCTGGTTCCAACTTTGCACCACAGTAAGGACACTATGCTGGTTCCAACTTTCCACCACAGTGAGGACACTATACTGGTTCCAACTTTCCACCACAGTAAGGAAACTATACTGGTTCTACCTTTCCACCACAGTGAGGACACTATAAGGGTTCTACCTCTACACCACAGTGAGGACACTATACTGGTTCTAACTTTCCACCACAGTGAGGACACTATACTGGTTCTACCTTTCCACCACAGAGAGGACACTATGCTGGTTCCAACTTTCCACCACAGTGAGGACACTATACTGGTTCTACCTTTCCACCACAGAGAGGACACTATGCTGGTTCCAACTTTCCACCACAGTGAGGACACTATACTGGTTCTAACTTTCCACCACAGTGAGGACACTATACTGGTTCTACCTTTCAACCACAGTGAGGACACTATACTGGTTTTACCTTTCCACCACAGTGAGGACACTATGCTGGTTCCAACTTTCCACCACAGTAAGGACACTATGCTGGTTCCAACTTTCCACCACAGTGAGGACACTATACTGGTTCTACCTTTCCACCACAGTGAGGACACGATGCTGGTTCTAACGTTCCACCACAGTGAGGACACTATGCTGGTTCTACCTTTCCACCACAGTGAGGAAACTATGCTGGTTCTACCTTTCCACCACAGTGAGGACACTATGCTGGTTCCAACTTTCCACCACAGTGAGGACACTATACTGGTTCTACCTTTCCACCACAGTGAGGAAACTATGCTGGTTCTACCTTTCCACCACAGTGAGGACACTATGCTGGTTCCAACTTTCCACCACAGTAAGGACACTATGCTGGTTCCAACTTTCCACCACAGTGAGGACACTATACTGGTTCTACCTTTCCACCACAGTGAGGACACGATGCTGGTTCTAACGTTCCACCACAGTGAGGACACTATGCTGG
The DNA here is from genome assembly GCA_030533445.1 of Cyprinodon diabolis. Taxonomy (NCBI): domain Eukaryota; kingdom Metazoa; phylum Chordata; class Actinopteri; order Cyprinodontiformes; family Cyprinodontidae; genus Cyprinodon; species Cyprinodon diabolis. The sequence goes on along the minus strand of JARPUW010000076.1, from coordinate 459,881 downwards.
TTCTAACGTTCCACCACAGTGAGGACACTATGCTGGTTCTACCTTTCCACCACAGTGAGGACACTATGCTGGTTCTATCTTTCCACCACAGTGAGGACACTATACTGGTTCTACCTTTCCACCACAGTGAGGACACTATACTGGTTCTACCTTTCCACCACAGTGAGTACACTATGCTGGTTCTACCTTTCTACCACAGTGAGGACACTATGCTGGTTCTACCTTTCTACCACAGTGAGGACACTATACTGGTTCTACCTTTCCACCACAGTGAGGACACTATACTGGTTCTACCTTTCCACCACAGTGAGGACACTATACTGGTTCTACCTTTCCACCACAGTGAGGACACTATACTGGTTCTACCTTTCTACCACAGTGAGGACACTATACTGGTTCTACCTTTCCACCACAGTGAGGACACTATGCTGGTTCTAACTTTCCACCACAGTGAGGACACTATACTGGTTCTACCTTTCCACCACAGTGAGGACACTATGCTGGTTCTACCTTTCTACTACAGTGAGAAAACTATACTGGTTCTACCTTTCCACCACAGTGAGGACACTATACTGGTTCTACCTTTCCACCACAGTGAGGACACTATGCTGGTTCTACCTTTCCACCACAGTGAGGACACTATACTGGTTCTACCTTTCCACCACAGTGAGGACACTATGCTGGTTCTAACTTTTCACCACAGTGAGGACACTATACTGGTTCTACCTTTCCACCACATTGAGGACACTATACTGGTTCCAACTTTCCACCACAGTAAGGACACTATGCTGGTTCCAACTTTCCACCACAGTAAGGACACTATGCTGGTTCTAACTTTCCACCACAGTAAGGACACTATGCTGGTTCCCACTTTCCACCACAGTGAGGACACTATGCTGGTTCCAACTTTCCACCACAGTAAGGAAACTATGCTGTTTCTACCTTCCACCACAGTGAGGACACTATACTGGTTCTACCTTTCCACCACAGAGAGGACACTATGCTGGTTCCAACTTTCCACCACAGTGAGGACACTATACTGGTTCTAACTTTCCACCACAGTGAGGACACTATACTGGTTCTACCTTTCAACTACAGTGAGGACACTATACTGGTTCTACCTTTCCACCACAGTGAGGACACTATGCTGGTTCCAACTTTCCACCACAGTGAGGACACTATACTGGTTCTAACTTTCCACCACAGTGAGGACACTATACTGGTTCTACCTTTCCACCACAGTGAGGACACTATACTGGTTCTAACTTTCCACCACAGTGAGGACACTATACTGGTTCTACCTTTCCACCACAGAGAGGACACTATGCTGGTTCCAACTTTCCACCACAGTGAGGACACTATACTGGTTCTAACTTTCCACCACAGTGAGGACACTATACTGGTTCTACCTTTCAACTACAGTGAGGACACTATACTGGTTCTACCTTTCCACCACAGTGAGGACACTATGCTGGTTCCAACTTTTCACCACAGTGAGGACACTATACTGGTTCTCACTTTCCACCACAGTGCGAACACTATGCTGGTTCCAACTTTCCACCACAGTAAGGACACTATGCTGGTTCTAACTTTCCACCACAGTGAGGACACTATACAGGTTCTACCTTTCCACCACAGTGAGTTCACTATGCAGGTTCTAACTTTCCATCACAGTGAGGACACTATACTGGTTCTACCTTTCCACCACAGTGAGGACACTATACTGGTTCTACCTTTCCACCACAGTGAGGACACTATGCTGGTTCTACCTTTCCACCACAGTGAGGACACTATGCTGGTTCTACCTTTCCACCACAGTGAGGACACTATAATGGTTCTACCTTTCCACCACAGTGAGGACACTATACTGGTTCTACCTTTCCACCACAGTGAGGACACTATGCTGGTTCTACCTTTCTACCACAGTGAGGACACTATGCTGGTTCTACCTTTCTACCACAGTGAGGACACTATACTGGTTCTACCTTTCCACCACAGTGAGGAAACTATGCTGGTTCTACCTTTCCACCACAGTGAGGACACTATGCTGGTTCTAACTTTTCACCACAGTGAGGACACTATACTGGTTCTACCTTTCCACCACAGTGAGGACACTATGCTGGTTCTAACTTTTCACCACAGTGAGGAAACTATGCTGGTTCTACCTTTCCACCACAGTGAGGACACTATGCTGGTTCTAACTTTTCACCACAGTGAGGAAACTATGCTGGTTCTACCTTTCCACCACAGTGAGGACACTATACTGGTTCTAAATTTCCACCACCGTGAGGACACTATACTGGTTCTACCTTTCCACCACATTGAGGACACTATACTGGTTCTACCTTTCCACCACAGTGAGGACACTATGCTGGTTCTACCTTTCTACCACAGTGAGGACACTATACTGGTTCTACCTTTCCACCACAGTGAGGACACTATACTGGTTCTACCTTTCCACCACAGTGAGGACACTATGCTGGTTCCAACTTTCCACCACAGTAAGGACACTATGCTGGTTCCAACTTTCCACCACAGTAAGGACACTATGCTGGTTCTAACTTTCCACCACAGTAAGGACACTATGCTGGTTCCCACTTTCCACCACAGTGAGGACACTATGCTGGTTCTAACTTTCCACCACAGTAAGGACACTATGCTGGTTCCCACTTTCCACCACAGTGAGGACACTATGCTGGTTCCAACTTTCCACCACAGTAAGGAAACTATGCTGTTTCTACCTTCCACCACAGTGAGGACACTATACTGGTTCTACCTTTCCACCACAGTGAGGACACTATGCTAGTTCAACCTTTCCACCACAGTGAGGACACTATGCTGGTTCCAACTTTCCACCACAGTGAGGACACTATACTGGTTCTAACTTTCCACCACAGTGAGGACACTATACTGGTTCTACCTTTCCACCACAGTGAGGACACTATACTGGTTCTAACTTTCCACCACAGTGAGGACACTATACTGGTTCTACCTTTCCACCACAGAGAGGACACTATGCTGGTTCCAACTTTCCACCACAGTGAGGACACTATACTGGTTCTAACTTTCCACCACAGTGAGGACACTATACTGGTTCTACCTTTCAACTACAGTGAGGACACTATACTGGTTCTACCTTTCCACCACAGTGAGGACACTATGCTGGTTCCAACTTTTCACCACAGTGAGGACACTATACTGGTTCTACCTTTCCACCACAATGAGGACACTATGCTGGTTCCAACTTTCCACCACAGTAAGGACACTATGCTGGTTCTAACTTTCCACCACAGTGAGGACACTATACAGGTTCTACCTTTCCACCACAGTGAGTTCACTATGCAGGTTCTAACTTTCCATCACAGTGAGGACACTATACTGGTTCTACCTTTCCACCACAGTGAGGACACTATGCTGGTTCTAACGTTCCACCACAGTGAGGACACTATGCTGGTTCTACCTTTCCACCACAGTGAGGACACTATGCTGGTTCTACCTTTCCACCACAGTGAGGACACTATACTGGTTCTACCTTTCCACCACAGTGAGGACACTATACTGGTTCTACCTTTCCACCACAGTGAGTACACTATGCTGGTTCTACCTTTCCACCACAGTGAGGACACTATAAGGGTTCTACCTCTACACCACAGTGAGGACACTATACTGGTTCTAACTTTCCACCACAGTGAGGACACTATACTGGTTCTACCTTTCCACCACAGTGAGGACACTATACTGGTTCTAACTTTCCACCACAGTGAGGACACTATACTGGTTCTACCTTTCCACCACAGAGAGGACACTATGCTGGTTCCAACTTTCCACCACAGTGAGGACACTATACTGGTTCTAACTTTCCACCACAGTGAGGACACTATACTGGTTCTACCTTTCAACCACAGTGAGGACACTATACTGGTTCTACCTTTCCCCCACAGTGAGGACACTATGCTGGTTCCAACTTTCCACCACAGTGAGGACACTATACTGGTTCTCACTTTCCACCACAGTGCGAACACTATGCTGGTTCCAACTTTCCACCACAGTAAGGACACTATGCTGGTTCTAACTTTCCACCACAGTGAGGACACTATGCTGGTTCCAACTTTTCACCACAGTGAGGACACTATACTGGTTCTACCTTTCCACCACAGTGAGGACACTATGCTGGTTCTAACTTTTCACCACAGTGAGGACACTATACTGGTTCTACCTTTCCACCACAGTGAGGACACTATACTGGTTCTAAATTTCCACCACCGTGAGGACACTATACTGGTTCTACCTTTCCACCACAGTGAGGACACTATGCTGGTTCTACCTTTCAACCACAGTGAGGACACTATACTGGTTCTACCTTTCCACCACAGTGAGGACACTATGCTGGTTCCAACTTTCCACCACAGTGAGGACACTATACTGGTTCTCAATTTCCACCACAGTGCGAACACTATGCTGGTTCCAACTTTCCACCACAGTAAGGACACTATGCTGGTTCTAACTTTCCACCACAGTGAGGACACTATACAGGTTCTACCTTTCCACCACAGTGAGTTCACTATGCAGGTTCTACCTTTCCACCACAGTGAGGACACTATACTGGTTCTAACTTTCCACCACAATGAGGACACTATACTGGTTCTACATTTCCACCACAGTGAGGACACTATACTAGTTCTAACTTTCCACCACAATGAGGACACTATACTGGTTCTACATTTCCACCACAGTGAGGACACTATACTGGTTCTACCTTTCCACCACAGTGAGGACACTATGCTGGTTCTAACGTTCCACCACAGTGAGGACACTATGCTGGTTCTACCTTTCCACCACAGTGAGGACACTATGCTGGTTCTACCTTTCCACCACAGTGAGGACACTATACTGGTTCTACCTTTCCACCACAGTGAGGACACTATACTGGTTCTACCTTTCCACCACAGTGAGTACACTATGCTGGTTCTACCTTTCTACCACAGTGAGGACACTATGCTGGTTCTACCTTTCTACCACAGTGAGGACACTATACTGGTTCTACCTTTCCACCACAGTGAGGACACTATACTGGTTCTACCTTTCCACCACAGTGAGGACACTATACTGGTTCTACCTTTCCACCACAGTGAGGACACTATACTGGTTCTACCTTTCTACCACAGTGAGGACACTATACTGGTTCTACCTTTCCACCACAGTGAGGACACTATGCTGGTTCTAACTTTCCACCACAGTGAGGACACTATACTGGTTCTACCTTTCCACCACAGTGAGGACACTATGCTGGTTCTACCTTTCTACTACAGTGAGAAAACTATACTGGTTCTACCTTTCCACCACAGTGAGGACACTATACTGGTTCTACCTTTCCACCACAGTGAGGACACTATGCTGGTTCTACCTTTCCACCACAGTGAGGACACTATACTGGTTCTACCTTTCCACCACAGTGAGGACACTATGCTGGTTCTAACTTTTCACCACAGTGAGGACACTATACTGGTTCTACCTTTCCACCACATTGAGGACACTATACTGGTTCCAACTTTCCACCACAGTAAGGACACTATGCTGGTTCCAACTTTCCACCACAGTAAGGACACTATGCTGGTTCTAACTTTCCACCACAGTAAGGACACTATGCTGGTTCCCACTTTCCACCACAGTGAGGACACTATGCTGGTTCCAACTTTCCACCACAGTAAGGAAACTATGCTGTTTCTACCTTCCACCACAGTGAGGACACTATACTGGTTCTACCTTTCCACCACAGAGAGGACACTATGCTGGTTCCAACTTTCCACCACAGTGAGGACACTATACTGGTTCTAACTTTCCACCACAGTGAGGACACTATACTGGTTCTACCTTTCAACTACAGTGAGGACACTATACTGGTTCTACCTTTCCACCACAGTGAGGACACTATGCTGGTTCCAACTTTCCACCACAGTGAGGACACTATACTGGTTCTAACTTTCCACCACAGTGAGGACACTATACTGGTTCTACCTTTCCACCACAGTGAGGACACTATACTGGTTCTAACTTTCCACCACAGTGAGGACACTATACTGGTTCTACCTTTCCACCACAGAGAGGACACTATGCTGGTTCCAACTTTCCACCACAGTGAGGACACTATACTGGTTCTAACTTTCCACCACAGTGAGGACACTATACTGGTTCTACCTTTCAACTACAGTGAGGACACTATACTGGTTCTACCTTTCCACCACAGTGAGGACACTATGCTGGTTCCAACTTTTCACCACAGTGAGGACACTATACTGGTTCTCACTTTCCACCACAGTGCGAACACTATGCTGGTTCCAACTTTCCACCACAGTAAGGACACTATGCTGGTTCTAACTTTCCACCACAGTGAGGACACTATACAGGTTCTACCTTTCCACCACAGTGAGTTCACTATGCAGGTTCTAACTTTCCATCACAGTGAGGACACTATACTGGTTCTAACTTTCCACCACAGTGAGGACACTATACTGTTTCTAACTTTCCACCACAGTGAGGACACTATACTGGTTCTAACTTTCCACCACAATGAGGACACTATACTGGTTCTACCTTTCCACCACAGTGAGGACACTATACTGGTTCTACCTTTCCACCACAGTGAGGACACTATGCTGGTTCTACCTTTCCACCACAGTGAGGACACTATGCTGGTTCTACCTTTCCACCACAGTGAGGACACTATAATGGTTCTACCTTTCCACCACAGTGAGGACACTATACTGGTTCTACCTTTCCACCACAGTGAGGACACTATGCTGGTTCTACCTTTCTACCACAGTGAGGACACTATGCTGGTTCTACCTTTCTACCACAGTGAGGACACTATACTGGTTCTACCTTTCCACCACAGTGAGGAAACTATGCTGGTTCTACCTTTCCACCACAGTGAGGACACTATGCTGGTTCTAACTTTTCACCACAGTGAGGACACTATACTGGTTCTACCTTTCCACCACAGTGAGGACACTATGCTGGTTCTAACTTTTCACCACAGTGAGGACACTATACTGGTTCTACCTTTCCACCACAGTGAGGACACTATACTGGTTCTAAATTTCCACCACCGTGAGGACACTATACTGGTTCTACCTTTCCACCACATTGAGGACACTATGCTGGTTCTAACTTTCCACCACAGTGAGGACACTATACTGGTTCTACCTTTCCACCACAGTGAGGACACTATGCTGGTTCTACCTTTCCACTACAGTGAGAAAACTATACTGGTTCTACCTTTCCACCACAGTGAGGACACTATACTGGTTCTACCTTTCCACCACAGTGAGGACACTATGCTGGTTCTACCTTTCCACCACAGTGAGGACACTATACTGGTTCTGCCTTTCCACCACAGTGAGGACACTATGCTGGTTCTAACTTTTCACCACAGTGAGGACACTATACTGGTTCTACCTTTCCACCACATTGAGGACACTATACTGGTTCCAACTTTCCACCACAGTAAGGACACTATGCTGGTTTCAACTTTCCACCACAGTAAGGACACTATGCTGGTTCTAACTTTCCACCACGGTAAGGAAACTATGCTGGTTCCCACTTTCCACCACAGTAAGGAAACTATGCTGTTTCTACCTTCCACCACAGTGAGGACACTATACTGGTTCTACCTTTCCACCACAGTGAGGACACTATGCTAGTTCAACCTTTCCACCACAGTGAGGACACTATGCTGGTTCCAACTTTCCACCACAGTGAGGACACTATACTGGTTCTAACTTTCCACCACAGTGAGGACACTATACTGGTTCTACCTTTCCACCACAGTGAGGACACTATACTGGTTCTAACTTTCCACCACAGTGAGGACACTATACTGGTTCTACCTTTCCACCACAGAGAGGACACTATGCTGGTTCCAACTTTCCACCACAGTGAGGACACTATACTGGTTCTAACTTTCCACCACAGTGAGGACACTATACTGGTTCTACCTTTCAACCACAGTGAGGACACTATACTGGTTCTACCTTTCCACCACAGTGAGGACACTATGCTGGTTCCAACTTTTCACCACAGTGAGGACACTATACTGGTTCTCACTGTCCACCACAGTGCGAACACTATGCTGGTTCCAACTTTCCACCACAGTAAGGACACTATGCTGGTTCTAACTTTCCACCACAGTGAGGACACTATACAGGTTCTACCTTTCCACCACAGTGAGTTCACTATGCAGGTTCTAACTTTCCATCACAGTGAGGACACTATACTGGTTCTAACTTTCCACCACAGTGAGGACATTATACTGTTTCTAACTTTCCACCACAGTGAGGACACTATACTGGTTCTAACTTTCCACCACAATGAGGACACTATACTGGTTCTACCTTTCCACCACAGTGAGGACACTATGCTGGTTCTACCTTTCCACCACAGTGAGGACACTATGCTGGTTCTACCTTTCCACCACAGCGAGGACACTATAATGGTTCTACCTTTCCACCACAGTGAGGACACTATACTGGTTCTACCTTTCCACCACAGTGAGGACACTATGCTGGTTCTACCTTTCTACCACAGTGAGGACACTATGCTGGTTCTACCTTTCCAACACAGTGAAAAAACAATACTGGTTCTACCTTTCCAAAACAGTGAGGACATTATGCTGGTTCTAACTTTCCACCACAGTGAGGACACTATACTGGTTCTACCTTTCCACCACAGTGAGGACACTATACTGGTTCTACCTTTCTACCACAGTGAGGACACTGTACTGGTTCTACCTTTCCACCACAGTGAGAACACTATGCTGGTTCTACCTTTCCACCACAGTGAGGACACTATACTGGTTCTACCTTTCTACCACAGTGAGGACACTGTACTGGTTCCAACTTTCCACCACAGTAAGGACACTATGCTGGTTCTACCTTTCCACCACAGTGAGGACACTATGCTGGTTCTACCTTTCTACCACAGTGAGGACACTATACTGGTTCTACCTTTCCACCACAGTGAGGACACTATACGGGTTCTACCTTTCCACCACAGTTAGGACACTATACTGGTTCTACCTTTCCACCACAGAGAGGACACTATACTGGTTCTACCTTTCCAACACAGTGAGGACACTATACTGGTTCTACCTTTCTACCACAGTTAGGACACTATGCTGGTTCTACCTTTCCACCACAGTGAGGACACTATACTGGTTCTACCTTTCCACCACGGTGAGGACACTATACTGGTTCTACCTTTCCACCACAATGAGGACACTATCCTAGGTCTACCTTTCCACTACAATGAGGACACTATGCTGGTTCTACCTTTCCACCACAGTGAGGACACTATACGGGTTCTACCTTTCCACCACAGTTAGGACACTATACTGGTTCTACCTTTCCACCACAGAGAGGACACTATACTGGTTCTACCTTTCCACCACAGTGAGGACACTATACTGGTTCTACCTTTCCACCACAGAGAGGACACTATACTGGTTCTACCTTTCCACCACAGTGAGGACACTATACTGGTTCTCACTTTCCACCACAGTGAGAACACTATGCTGGTTTCAACTTTCCACCACAGTAAGGACACTATGCTGGTTCTACCTTTCCACCACAGTGAGGACACTATACTGGTTCTACCTTTCCACCACAGTGAGGACACTATAAGGGTTCTACCTCTACACCACAGTGAGGACACTATACTGGTTCTAACTTTCCACCACAGTGAGGACACTATACTGGTTCTACCTTTCCACCACAGTGAGGACACTATACTGGTTCTAACTTTCCACCACAGTGAGGACACTATACTGGTTCTACCTTTCCACCACAGAGAGGACACTATGCTGGTTCCAACTTTCCACCACAGTGAGGACACTATACTGGTTCTAACTTTCCACCACAGTGAGGACACTATACTGGTTCTACCTTTCAACCACAGTGAGGACACTATACTGGTTCTACCTTTCCACCACAGTGAGGACACTATGCTGGTTCCAACTTTCCACCACAGTGAGGACACTATACTGGTTCTCACTTTCCACCACAGTGCGAACACTATGCTGGTTCCAACTTTCCACCACAGTAAGGACACTATGCTGGTTCTAACTTTCCACCACAGTGAGGACACTATGCTGGTTCCAACTTTTCACCACAGTGAGGACACTATACTGGTTCTACCTTTCCACCACAGTGAGGACACTATGCTGGTTCTAACTTTTCACCACAGTGAGGACACTATACTGGTTCTACCTTTCCACCACAGTGAGGACACTATACTGGTTCTAAATTTCCACCACCGTGAGGACACTATACTGGTTCTACCTTTCCACCACAGTGAGGACACTATGCTGGTTCTACCTTTCAACCACAGTGAGGACACTATACTGGTTCTACCTTTCCACCACAGTGAGGACACTATGCTGGTTCCAACTTTCCACCACAGTGAGGACACTATACTGGTTCTCACTTTCCACCACAGTGCGAACACTATGCTGGTTCCAACTTTCCACCACAGTAAGGACACTATGCTGGTTCTAACTTTCCACCACAGTGAGGACACTATACAGGTTCTACCTTTCCACCACAGTGAGTTCACTATGCAGGTTCTAACTTTCCATCACAGTTAGGACACTATACTGGTTCAAACTTTCCACCACAGTGAGGACACTATACAGGTTCTACCTTTCCACCACAGTGAGTTCACTATGCAGGTTCTAACTTTCCATCACAGTTAGGACACTATACTGTTTCTAACTTTCCACCACAGTGAGGACACTATACTGGTTCTAACTTTCCACCACAATGAGGACACTATACTGGTTCTACATTTCCACCACAGTGAGGACACTATACTGGTTCTACCTTTCCACCACAGTGAGGACACTATGCTGGTTCTAACGTTCCACCACAGTGAGGACACTATGCTGGTTCTACCTTTCCACCACAGTGAGGACACTATGCTGGTTCTACCTTTCCACCACAGTGAGGACACTATACTGGTTCTACCTTTCCACCACAGTGAGGACACTATACTGGTTCTACCTTTCCACCACAGTGAGGACACTATGCTGGTTCTACCTTTCTACCACAGTGAGGACACTATGCTGGTTCTACCTTTCTACCACAGTGAGGACACTATACTGTTTCTACCTTTCCACCACAGTGAGGACACTATACTGGTTCTACCTTTCCACCACAGTGAGGACACTATACTGGTTCTACCTTTCCACCACAGTGAGGACACTATACTGGTTCTACCTTTCTACCACAGTGAGGACACTATACTGGTTCTACCTTTCCACCACAGTGAGGACACTATGATGGTTCTAACTTTCCACCACAGTGAGGACACTATACTGGTTCTACCTTTCCACCACAGTGAGGACACTATGCTGGTTCTACCTTTCTACTACAGTGAGAAAACTATACTGGTTCTACCTTTCCACCACAGTGAGGACACTATACTGGTTCTACCTTTCCACCACAGTGAGGACACTATGCTGGTTCTACCTTTCCACCACAGTGAGGACACTATACTGGTTCTACCTTTCCACCACAGTGAGGACACTATGCTGGTTCTAACTTTTCACCACAGTGAGGACACTATACTGGTTCTACCTTTCCACCACATTGAGGACACTATACTGGTTCCAACTTTCCACCACAGTAAGGACACTATGCTGGTTCCAACTTTCCACCACAGTAAGGACACTATGCTGGTTCCCACTTTCCACCACAGTGAGGACACTATGCTGGTTCCAACTTTCCACCACAGTAAGGAAACTATGCTGTTTCTACCTTCCACCACAGTGAGGACACTATACTGGTTCTACCTTTCCACCACAGTGAGGACACTATGCTAGTTCAACCTTTCCACCACAGTGAGGACACTATGCTGGTTCCAACTTTCCACCACAGTGAGGACACTATACTGGTTCTAACTTTCCACCACAGTGAGGACACTATACTGGTTCTACCTTTCCACCACAGTGAGGACACTCTACTGGTTCTAACTTTCCACAGCAGTGAGGACACTATACTGGTTCTACCTTTCCACCACAGAGAGGACACTATGCTGGTTCCAACTTTCCACCACAGTGAGGACACTATACTGGTTCTAACTTTCCACCACAGTGAGGACACTATACTGGTTCTACCTTTCCACCACAGTGAGGACACTATGCTGGTTCCAACTTTTCACCACAGTGAGGACACTATACTGGTTCTCACTTTCCACCACAGTGCGAACACTATGCTGGTTCCAACTTTCCACCACAGTAAGGACACTATGCTGGTTCTACCTTTCCACCACAGTGAGGACACTATAATGGTTCTACCTTTCCACCACAGTGAGGACACTATACTGGTTCTACCTTTCCACCACAGTGAGGACACTATGCTGGTTCTACCTTTCTACCACAGTGAGGACACTATGCTGGTTCTACCTTTCTACCACAGTGAGGACACTATACTGGTTCTACCTTTCCACCACAGTGAGGAAACTATGCTGGTTCTACCTTTCCACCACAGTGAGGACACTATGCTGGTTCTAACTTTTCACCACAGTGAGGACACTATACTGGTTCTACCTTTCCACCACAGTGAGGACACTATGCTGGTTCTAACTTTTCACCACAGTGAGGAAACTATGCTGGTTCTACCTTTCCACCACAGTGAGGACACTATGCTGGTTCTAACTTTTCACCACAGTGAGGAAACTATGCTGGTTCTACCTTTCCACCACAGTGAGGACACTATACTGGTTCTAAATTTCCACCACCGTGAGGACACTATACTGGTTCTACCTTTCCACCACATTGAGGACACTATACTGGTTCTACCTTTCCACCACAGTGAGGACACTATGCTGGTTCTACCTTTCTACCACAGTGAGGACACTATACTGGTTCTACCTTTCCACCACAGTGAGGACACTATACTGGTTCTACCTTTCCACCACAGTGAAGACACTATGCTGGTTCTACCTTTCCACCACAGTGAGGACACTATACTGGTTCTACCTTTCCACCACAGTGAGGACACTATGCTGGTTCCAACTTTCCACCACAGTAAGGACACTATGCTGGTTCCAACTTTCCACCACAGTAAGGACACTATGCTGGTTCTAACTTTCCACCACAGTAAGGACACTATGCTGGTTCCCACTTTCCACCACAGTGAGGACACTATGCTGGTTCTAACTTTCCACCACAGTAAGGACACTATGCTGGTTCCCACTTTCCACCACAGTGAGGACACTATGCTGGTTCCAACTTTCCACCACAGTAAGGAAACTATGCTGTTTCTACCTTCCACCACAGTGAGGACACTATACTGGTTCTACCTTTCCACCACAGTGAGGACACTATGCTAGTTCAACCTTTCCACCACAGTGAGGACACTATGCTGGTTCCAACTTTCCACCACAGTGAGGACACTATACTGGTTCTAACTTTCCACCACAGTGAGGACACTATACTGGTTCTAACTTTCCACCACAGTGAGGACACTATACTGGTTCTACCTTTCCACCACAGTGAGGACACTATACTGGTTCTAACTTTCCACCACAGTGAGGACACTATGCTGGTACTACCTTTCCACCACAGTGAGGACACTATAATGGTTCTACCTTTCCACCACAGTGAGGACACTATACTGGTTCTACCTTTCCACCACAGTGAGGACACTATGCTGGTTCTACCTTTCTACCACAGTGAGGACACTATGCTGGTTCTACCTTTCTACCACAGTGAGGACACTATACTGGTTCTACCTTTCCACCACAGTGAGGACACTATACGGGTTCTACCTTTCCACCACAGTTAGGACACTATACTGGTTCTACCTTTCCACCACAGAGAGGACACTATACTGGTTCTACCTTTCCAACACAGTGAGGACACTATACTGGTTCTACCTTTCTACCACAGTTAGGACACTATGCTGGTTCTACCTTTCCACCACAGTGAGGACACTATACTGGTTCTACCTTTCCACCACGGTGAGGACACTATACTGGTTCTACCTTTCCACCACAATGAGGACACTATCCTAGGTCTACCTTTCCACTACAATGAGGACACTATGCTGGTTCTACCTTTCCACCACAGTGAGGACACTATACGGGTTCTACCTTTCCACCACAGTTAGGACACTATACTGGTTCTACCTTTCCACCACAGAGAGGACACTATACTGGTTCTACCTTTCCACCACAGTGAGGACACTATACTGGTTCTACCTTTCCACCACAGAGAGGACACTATACTGGTTCTACCTTTCCACCACAGTGAGGACACTATACTGGTTCTCACTTTCCACCACAGTGAGAACACTATGCTGGTTTCAACTTTCCACCACAGTAAGGACACTATGCTGGTTCTACCTTTCCACCACAGTGAGGACACTATACTGGTTCTACCTTTCCACCACAGTGAGGACACTATAAGGGTTCTACCTCTACACCACAGTGAGGACACTATACTGGTTCTAACTTTCCACCACAGTGAGGACACTATACTGGTTCTACCTTTCCACCACAGTGAGGACACTATACTGGTTCTAACTTTCCACCACAGTGAGGACACTATACTGGTTCTACCTTTCCACCACAGAGAGGACACTATGCTGGTTCCAACTTTCCACCACAGTGAGGACACTATACTGGTTCTAACTTTCCACCACAGTGAGGACACTATACTGGTTCTACCTTTCAACCACAGTGAGGACACTATACTGGTTCTACCTTTCCACCACAGTGAGGACACTATGCTGGTTCCAACTTTCCACCACAGTGAGGACACTATACTGGTTCTCACTTTCCACCACAGTGCGAACACTATGCTGGTTCCAACTTTCCACCACAGTAAGGACACTATGCTGGTTCTAACTTTCCACCACAGTGAGGACACTATGCTGGTTCCAACTTTTCACCACAGTGAGGACACTATACTGGTTCTACCTTTCCACCACAGTGAGGACACTATGCTGGTTCTAACTTTTCACCACAGTGAGGACACTATACTGGTTCTACCTTTCCACCACAGTGAGGACACTATACTGGTTCTAAATTTCCACCACCGTGAGGACACTATACTGGTTCTACCTTTCCACCACAGTGAGGACACTATGCTGGTTCTACCTTTCAACCACAGTGAGGACACTATACTGGTTCTACCTTTCCACCACAGTGAGGACACTATGCTGGTTCCAACTTTCCACCACAGTGAGGACACTATACTGGTTCTCACTTTCCACCACAGTGCGAACACTATGCTGGTTCCAACTTTCCACCACAGTAAGGACACTATGCTGGTTCTAACTTTCCACCACAGTGAGGACACTATACAGGTTCTACCTTTCCACCACAGTGAGTTCACTATGCAGGTTCTAACTTTCCATCACAGTTAGGACACTATACTGGTTCAAACTTTCCACCACAGTGAGGACACTATACAGGTTCTACCTTTCCACCACAGTGAGTTCACTATGCAGGTTCTAACTTTCCATCACAGTTAGGACACTATACTGTTTCTAACTTTCCACCACAGTGAGGACACTATACTGGTTCTAACTTTCCACCACAATGAGGACACTATACTGGTTCTACATTTCCACCACAGTGAGGACACTATACTGGTTCTACCTTTCCACCACAGTGAGGACACTATGCTGGTTCTAACGTTCCACCACAGTGAGGACACTATGCTGGTTCTACCTTTCCACCACAGTGAGGACACTATGCTGGTTCTACCTTTCCACCACAGTGAGGACACTATACTGGTTCTACCTTTCCACCACAGTGAGGACACTATACTGGTTCTACCTTTCCACCACAGTGAGGACACTATGCTGGTTCTACCTTTCTACCACAGTGAGGACACTATGCTGGTTCTACCTTTCTACCACAGTGAGGACACTATACTGTTTCTACCTTTCCACCACAGTGAGGACACTATACTGGTTCTACCTTTCCACCACAGTGAGGACACTATACTGGTTCTACCTTTCCACCACAGTGAGGACACTATACTGGTTCTACCTTTCTACCACAGTGAGGACACTATACTGGTTCTACCTTTCCACCACAGTGAGGACACTATGATGGTTCTAACTTTCCACCACAGTGAGGACACTATACTGGTTCTACCTTTCCACCACAGTGAGGACACTATGCTGGTTCTACCTTTCTACTACAGTGAGAAAACTATACTGGTTCTACCTTTCCACCACAGTGAGGACACTATACTGGTTCTACCTTTCCACCACAGTGAGGACACTATGCTGGTTCTACCTTTCCACCACAGTGAGGACACTATACTGGTTCTACCTTTCCACCACAGTGAGGACACTATGCTGGTTCTAACTTTTCACCACAGTGAGGACACTATACTGGTTCTACCTTTCCACCACATTGAGGACACTATACTGGTTCCAACTTTCCACCACAGTAAGGACACTATGCTGGTTCCAACTTTCCACCACAGTAAGGACACTATGCTTGTTCCCACTTTCCACCACAGTGAGGACACTATGCTGGTTCCAACTTTCCACCACAGTAAGGAAACTATGCTGTTTCTACCTTCCACCACAGTGAGGACACTATACTGGTTCTACCTTTCCACCACAGTGAGGACACTATGCTAGTTCAACCTTTCCACCACAGTGAGGACACTATGCTGGTTCCAACTTTCCACCACAGTGAGGACACTATACTGGTTCTAACTTTCCACCACAGTGAGGACACTATACTGGTTCTACCTTTCCACCACAGTGAGGACACTCTACTGGTTCTAACTTTCCACAGCAGTGAGGACACTATACTGGTTCTACCTTTCCACCACAGAGAGGACACTATGCTGGTTCCAACTTTCCACCACAGTGAGGACACTATACTGGTTCTAACTTTCCACCACAGTGAGGACACTATACTGGTTCTACCTTTCCACCACAGTGAGGACACTATGCTGGTTCCAACTTTTCACCACAGTGAGGACACTATACTGGTTCTCACTTTCCACCACAGTGCGAACACTATGCTGGTTCCAACTTTCCACCACAGTAAGGACACTATGCTGGTTCTACCTTTCCACCACAGTGAGGACACTATAATGGTTCTACCTTTCCACCACAGTGAGGACACTATACTGGTTCTACCTTTCCACCACAGTGAGGACACTATGCTGGTTCTACCTTTCTACCACAGTGAGGACACTATGCTGGTTCTACCTTTCTACCACAGTGAGGACACTATACTGGTTCTACCTTTCCACCACAGTGAGGAAACTATGCTGGTTCTACCTTTCCACCACAGTGAGGACACTATGCTGGTTCTAACTTTTCACCACAGTGAGGACACTATACTGGTTCTACCTTTCCACCACAGTGAGGACACTATGCTGGTTCTAACTTTTCACCACAGTGAGGAAACTATGCTGGTTCTACCTTTCCACCACAGTGAGGACACTATGCTGGTTCTAACTTTTCACCACAGTGAGGAAACTATGCTGGTTCTACCTTTCCACCACAGTGAGGACACTATACTGGTTCTAAATTTCCACCACCGTGAGGACACTATACTGGTTCTACCTTTCCACCACATTGAGGACACTATACTGGTTCTACCTTTCCACCACAGTGAGGACACTATGCTGGTTCTACCTTTCTACCACAGTGAGGACACTATACTGGTTCTACCTTTCCACCACAGTGAGGACACTATACTGGTTCTACCTTTCCACCACAGTGAAGACACTATGCTGGTTCTACCTTTCCACCACAGTGAGGACACTATACTGGTTCTACCTTTCCACCACAGTGAGGACACTATGCTGGTTCCAACTTTCCACCACAGTAAGGACACTATGCTGGTTCCAACTTTCCACCACAGTAAGGACACTATGCTGGTTCTAACTTTCCACCACAGTAAGGACACTATGCTGGTTCCCACTTTCCACCACAGTGAGGACACTATGCTGGTTCTAACTTTCCACCACAGTAAGGACACTATGCTGGTTCCCACTTTCCACCACAGTGAGGACACTATGCTGGTTCCAACTTTCCACCACAGTAAGGAAACTATGCTGTTTCTACCTTCCACCACAGTGAGGACACTATACTGGTTCTACCTTTCCACCACAGTGAGGACACTATGCTAGTTCAACCTTTCCACCACAGTGAGGACACTATGCTGGTTCCAACTTTCCACCACAGTGAGGACACTATACTGGTTCTAACTTTCCACCACAGTGAGGACACTATACTGGTTCTACCTTTCCACCACAGTGAGGACACTATACTGGTTCTAACTTTCCACCACAGTGAGGACACTATACTGGTTCTACCTTTCCACCACAGAGAGGACACTATGCTGGTTCCAACTTTCCACCACAGTGAGGACACTATACTGGTTCTAACTTTCCACCACAGTGAGGACACTATACTGGTTCTACCTTTCAACTACAGTGAGGACACTATACTGGTTCTACCTTTCCACCACAGTGAGGACACTATGCTGGTTCCAACTTTTCACCACAGTGAGGACACTATACTGGTTCTACCTTTCCACCACAATGAGGACACTATGCTGGTTCCAACTTTCCACCACAGTAAGGACACTATGCTGGTTCTAACTTTCCACCACAGTGAGGACACTATACAGGTTCTACCTTTCCACCACAGTGAGTTCACTATGCAGGTTCTAACTTTCCATCACAGTGAGGACACTATACTGGTTCTAACTTTCCACCACAGTGAGGACACTATACTGTTTCTAACTTTCCACCACAGTGAGGACACTATACTGGTTCTAACTTTCCACCACAATGAGGACACTATACTGGTTCTACCTTTCCACCACAGTGAGGACACTATACTGGTTCTACCTTTCCACCACAGTGAGGACACTATGCTGGTTCTACCTTTCCACCACAGTGAGGACACTATGCTGGTTCTACCTTTCCACCACAGTGAGGACACTATAATGGTTCTACCTTTCCACCACAGTGAGGACACTATACTGGTTCTACCTTTCCACCACAGTGAGGACACTATGCTGGTTCTACCTTTCTACCACAGTGAGGACACTATGCTGGTTCTACCTTTCTACCACAGTGAGGACACTATACTGGTTCTACCTTTCCACCACAGTGAGGAAACTATGCTGGTTCTACCTTTCCACCACAGTGAGGACACTATGCTGGTTCTAACTTTTCACCACAGTGAGGACACTATACTGGTTCTACCTTTCCACCACAGTGAGGACACTATGCTGGTTCCAACTTTCCACCACAGTAAGGACACTATGCTGGTTCTAACTTTCCACCACAGTGAGGACACTATACTGGTTCTAACTTTCCACCACAGTGAGGACACTATACTGGTTCTACCTTTCCACCACAGTGAAAAAACTATACTGGTTCTACCCTTCCAAAACAGTGAGGACACTATACTGGTTCTAACTTTCCACCACAGTGAGGACACTATACTGGTTCTACCTTTTCACCACAGTGAGGACACTATACTGGTTCTACCTTTCCACCACAGTGAGGACACTATACTGGTTCTAAATTTCCACCACCGTGAGGATACTATACTGGTTCTACCTTTCCACCACATTGAGGACACTATACTGGTTCTACCTTTCCACCACAGTGAGGACACTATGCTGGTTCTACCTTTCTACCACAGTGAGGACACTATACTGGTTCTACCTTTCCACCACAGTGAGGACACTATACTGGTTCTACCTTTCCACCACAGTGAAGACACTATGCTGGTTCTACCTTTCCACCACAGTGAGGACACTATACTGGTTCTACCTTTCCACCACAGTGAGGACACTATGCTGGTTCCAACTTTCCACCACAGTAAGGACACTATGCTGGTTCCAACTTTCCACCACAGTAAGGACACTATGCTGGTTCTAACTTTCCACCACAGTAAGGACACTATGCTGGTTCCCACTTTCCACC
>JARPUW010000076.1:426394-439394 GCA_030533445.1 Cyprinodon diabolis | reverse complement strand
AATGTCTGATAAGGAGCAAATCCTTTGACCTGGCTTAACTGCTTCAATAGTTAATCAACAACACTTAAACTTAAGCATTGTCTGGGAAATAAAATGCATATTCCCTGTGGCAGCCAAAACCCCAACAACTTGTCCACTGGTCTGTCTGCCTATACAGGTGAACCCCAAACCAAGTCTTGTCTTGTAGAGTTCCCCCGTACCTGAACAAAACCACACAACGGCTTGTTCATATGTGTTTCATTTCTTTCAATAGCTGTTTTCTAATTCCTGTTGTCCTACCCTCTCACAGACCGTACCAATGTGTTTAAAGAGTTTAATTTAAACAACTTTCAAACACCTGAGAATAGGGACTAAGATTATGACAAACAAGCAGATGTAGTAGGTGCGAAGGCAGAATGTCCTTTGTCTGCATGCAGAAGGCTTTCTTCTTGCTGTAAGTAACAGGAGCGAAGCCGTGAAAATCTCAAACGACCAGTGCCTTTGAACTCATTTCATGGGAATACACACTTTTCCACATTGCAAAATTTTAATTCAATGACACATTAAGAGGTTTTATGGTCACATTTAGTATTTGAGATAGGTTGTACCATGGTAAGTATAGGCAATTAGTGCCCATCTGTGAAAATCCTGTGACTTTGACAGAACCAATGTCGTTAAATAAAATTCTGTTTAGCAAGAAGTAAATATGTGTGGTTGTTACTGACGAGAAAGTCTTTTGAAACCTTCTTTCAGCTTCTAGTGGCAAAATGGACAAAACAATATACAGCCCGCAATCAAAGGAAACAAGTATAAAGGCATTGATGGCCAAGCCTGACAAAGACGATGCTGAGCAAAGAACAGCTGAGAAACCACGACATTTACTATAAACTTAAGAATATTCTCAACCACACCAAATGGAAAGATTTCTTATTATTCCATAAAAGTTTAAAAAACAAACCACTGGACTTGGTTTCCAAGGTCTGAATACGTTGCGCTTCCCCTCCAGGAAGGTTTCTCAATCTTATTATTGAAAAGTGGGGGATTCTTTGTGTAGCTATTGGCAATACAGGCAAGACTATGCTGAAGTCATGAAATACTGTAAATGTTCCAGTGATGTGCAGTTTTTGCGGAAGAGTAAACGTCTTGCTGCCAAATGTTTGCCGAAGATGCCTCATGGGTATGTGCTCCCTCGTCGGCACATTTTTTGCAATCACTGGTCGAAAAAGGGGGCGTGGTCTAGGACTATACATGTCCTCGTTAGTATAGTGGAGAGTATCCCCGCCTGTCACGCGGGAGACCAGGGTTCGACTCCCTGACGGGGAGCACAGTCCTTATGTCTTCTTCTATTATGTATTCAGTGAACGATGAATTCGGTACGTCATGTTTGTTTTCTGCTGAACACTTATGGTTTGCTTACTAGACTAGAATTGAAAATACTTGATTTGCTTTTGCCATCATAATTATCAGAGATCATAGAATCCCTGCCTGTCTCCTCCGAGTGGACGCTACCTCAAATGTCTGATAAAGTGCAAATCCTTTGACCTGGCTTAACTGCTTCAATAGTTAATCAACAACACTTAAACTTAAGCATTGTCTGGGAAATAAAATGCATATTCCCTGTGGCAGCCAAAACCCCAACAACTTGTCCACTGGTCTGTCTGCCTATACAGGTGAACCCCAAACCAAGTCTTGTCTTGTAGAGTTCCCCCGTACCTGAACAAAACCACACAACGGCTTGTTCATATGTGTTTCATTTCTTTCAATAGCTGTTTTCTAATTCCTGTTGTCCTACCCTCTCACAGACCGTACCAATGTGTTTAAAGAGTTTAATTTAAACAACTTTCAAACACCTGAGAATAGGGACTAAGATTATGACAAACAAGCAGATGTAGTAGGTGCGAAGGCAGAATGTCCTTTGTCTGCATGCAGAAGGCTTTCTTCTTGCTGTAAGTAACAGGAGCGAAGCCGTGAAAATCTCAAACGACCAGTGCCTTTGAACTCATTTCATGGGAATACACACTTTTCCACATTGCAAAATTTTAATTCAATGACACATTAAGAGGTTTTATGGTCACATTTAGTATTTGAGATAGGTTGTACCATGGTAAGTATAGGCAATTAGTGCCCATCTGTGAAAATCCTGTGACTTTGACAGAACCAATGTCGTTAAATAAAATTCTGTTTAGCAAGAAGTAAATATGTGTGGTTGTTACTGACGAGAAAGTCTTTTGAAACCTTCTTTCAGCTTCTAGTGGCAAAATGGACAAAACAATATACAGCCCGCAATCAAAGGAAACAAGTATAAAGGCATTGATGGCCAAGCCTGAAAAAGACGATGCTGAGCAAAGAAAAGCTGAGAAACCACGACAATTCCTACAAACTTAAGAATATTCTCAACCACACCAAATGGAAAGATTTCTTATTATTCCATAAAAGTTTAAAAAACAAACCACTGGACTTGGTTTCCAAAGTCTGAATACATTGCGCTTCCCCTCCAGGAAGGTTTCTCAATCTTATTATTGAAAAGTGGGGGATTCTTTGTGTAGCTATTGGCAATACAGGCAAGACTATGCTGAAGTCATGAAATACTGTAAATGTTCCAGTGATGTGCAGTTTTTGCGGAACAGTAAACGTCTTGCTGCCAAATGTTTGCCGAAGATGCCTAATGGGTATGTGCTCACTCGTCGGCACATTTTTTGCAATCACTGGTCGAAAAAGGGGGCGTGGTCTAGGACTATACATGTCCTCGTTAGTATAGTGGAGAGTATCCCCGCCTGTCACGCGGGAGACCAGGGTTCGACTCCCTGACGGGGAGCACAGTCCTTATGTCTTCTTCTATTATGTATTCAGTGAACGATGAATTCGGTACGTCATGTTTGTTTTCTGCTGAACACTTATGGTTTGCTTATTAGACTAGAATTGAAAATACTTGATTTGCTTTTGCCATCATAATTATCAGAGATCATAGAATCCCTGCCTGTCTCCTCCGAGTGGACGCTACCTCAAATGTCTGATAAAGTGCAAATCCTTTGACCTGGCTTAACTGCTTCAATAGTTAATCAACAACACTTAAACTTAAGCATTGTCTGGGAAATAAAATGCATATTCCCTGTGGCAGCCAAAACCCCAACAACTTGTCCACTGGTCTGTCTGCCTATACAGGTGAACCCCAAACCAAGTCTTGTCTTGTAGAGTTCCCCCGTACCTGAACAAAACCACACAACGGCTTGTTCATATGTGTTTCATTTCTTTCAATAGCTGTTTTCTAATTCCTGTTGTCCTACCCTCTCACAGACCGTACCAATGTGTTTAAAGAGTTTAATTTAAACAACTTTCAAACACCTGAGAATAGGGACTAAGATTATGACAAACAAGCAGATGTAGTAGGTGCGAAGGCAGAATGTCCTTTGTCTGCATGCAGAAGGCTTTCTTCTTGCTGTAAGTAACAGGAGCGAAGCCGTGAAAATCTCAAACGACCAGTGCCTTTGAACTCATTTCATGGGAATACACACTTTTCCACATTGCAAAATTTTAATTCAATGACACATTAAGAGGTTTTATGGTCACATTTAGTATTTGAGATAGGTTGTACCATGGTAAGTATAGGCAATTAGTGCCCATCTGTGAAAATCCTGTGACTTTGACAGAACCAATGTCGTTAAATAAAATTCTGTTTAGCAAGAAGTAAATATGTGTGGTTGTTACTGACGAGAAAGTCTTTTGAAACCTTCTTTCAGCTTCTAGTGGCAAAATGGACAAAACAATATACAGCCCGCAATCAAAGGAAACAAGTATAAAGGCATTGATGGCCAAGCCTGAAAAAGACGATGCTGAGCAAAGAAAAGCTGAGAAACCACGACAATTCCTACAAACTTAAGAATATTCTCAACCACACCAAATGGAAAGATTTCTTATTATTCCATAAAAGTTTAAAAAACAAACCACTGGACTTGGTTTCCAAAGTCTGAATACATTGCGCTTCCCCTCCAGGAAGGTTTCTCAATCTTATTATTGAAAAGTGGGGGATTCTTTGTGTAGCTATTGGCAATACAGGCAAGACTATGCTGAAGTCATGAAATACTGTAAATGTTCCAGTGATGTGCAGTTTTTGCGGAACAGTAAACGTCTTGCTGCCAAATGTTTGCCGAAGATGCCTAATGGGTATGTGCTCACTCGTCGGCACATTTTTTGCAATCACTGGTAGAAAAAGGGGGCGTGGTCTAGGACTATACATGTGCTCGTTAGTATAGTGGAGAGTATCCCCGCCTGTCACGCGGGAGACCAGGGTTCGATTCCCTGACGGGGAGCACAGTCCTTATGTCTTCTTCTATTATGTATTCAGTGAACGATGAATTCGGTACGTCATGTTTGTTTTCTGCTGAACACTTATGGTTTGCTTATTAGACTAGAATTGAAAATACTTGATTTGCTTTTGCCATCATAATTATCAGAGATCATAGAATCCCTGCCTGTCTCCTCCGAGTGGACGCTACCTCAAATGTCTGATAAGGAGCAAATCCTTTGACCTGGCTTAACTGCTTCAATAGTTAATCAACAACACTTAAACTTAAGCATTGTCTGGGAAATAAAATGCATATTCCCTGTGGCAGCCAAAACCCCAACAACTTGTCCACTGGTCTGTCTGCCTATACAGGTGAACCCCAAACCAAGTCTTGTCTTGTAGAGTTCCCCCGTACCTGAACAAAACCACACAACGGCTTGTTCATATGTGTTTCATTTCTTTCAATAGCTGTTTTCTAATTCCTGTTGTCCTACCCTCTCACAGACCGTACCAATGTGTTTAAAGAGTTTAATTTAAACAACTTTCAAGCACCTGAGAATAGGGACTAAGATTATGACAAACAAGCAGATGTAGTAGGTGCGAAGGCAGAATGTCCTTTGTCTGCATGCAGAAGGCTTTCTTCTTGCTGTAAGTAACAGGAGCGAAGCCGTGAAAATCTCAAACGACCAGTGCCTTTGAACTCATTTCATGGGAATACACACTGTTCCACATTGCAAAATTTTAATTCAATGACACATTAAGAGGTTTTATGGTCACATTTAGTATTTGAGATAGGTTGTACCATGGTAAGTATAGGCAATTAGTGCCCATCTGTGAAAATCCTGTGACTTTGACAGAACCAATGTCGTTAAATAAAATTCTGTTTAGCAAGAAGTAAATATGTGTGGTTGTTACTGACGAGAAAGTCTTTTGAAACCTTCTTTCAGCTTCTAGTGGCAAAATGGACAAAACAATATACAGCCCGCAATCAAACGAAACAAGTATAAAGGCATTGATGGCCAAGCCTGAAAAAGACGATGCTGAGCAAAGAAAAGCTGAGAAACCACGACATTTCCTACAAACTTAAGAATATTCTCAACCACACCAAATGGAAAGATTTCTTATTATTCCATAAAAGTTTAAAAAACAAACCACTGGACTTGGTTTCCAAAGTCTGAATACATTGCGCTTCCCCTCCAGGAAGGTTTCTCAATCTTATTATTGAAAAGTGGGGGATTCTTTGTGTAGCTATTGGCAATACAAGCAAGACTATGCTGAAGTCATGAAATACTGTAAATGTTCCAGTGATGTGCAGTTTTTGCGGAAGAGTAAACGTCTTGCTGCCAAATGTTTGCCGAAGATGCCTCATGGGTATGTGCTCCCTCGTCGGCACATTTTTTGCAATCACTGGTCGAAAAAGGGGGCGTGGTCTAGGACTATACATGTCCTCGTTATTATAGTGGAGAGTATCCCCGCCTGTCACGCGGGAGACCAGGGTTCGACTCCCTGACGGGGAGCACAGTCCTTATGTCTTCTTCTATTATGTATTCAGTGAACGATGAATTCGGTACGTCATGTTTGTTTTCTGCTGAACACTTATGGTTTGCTTACTAGACTAGAATTGAAAATACTTGATTTGCTTTTGCCATCATAATTATCAGAGATCATAGAATCCCTGCCTGTCTCCTCCGAGTGGACGCTACCTCAAATGTCTGATAAAGAGCAAATCCTTTGACCTGGCTTAACTGCTTCAATAGTTAATCAACAACACTTAAACTTAAGCATTGTCTGGGAAATAAAATGCATATTCCCTGTGGCAGCCAAAACCCCAACAACTTGTCCACTGGTCTGTCTGCCTATACAGGTGAACCCCAAACCAAGTCTTGTCTTGTAGAGTTCCCCCGTGCCTGAACAAAACCACACAACGGCTTGTTCATATGTGTTTCATTTCTTTCAATAGCTGTTTTCTAATTCCTGTTGTCATACCCTCTCACAGACCGTACCAATGTGTTTAAAGAGTTTAATTTAAACAACTTTCAAACACCTGAGAATAGGGACTAAGATTATGACAAACAAGCAGATGTAGTAGGTGCGAAGGCAGAATGTCCTTTGTCTGCATGCAGAAGGCTTTCTTCTTGCTGTAAGTAACAGGAGCGAAGCCGTGAAAATCTCAAACGACCAGTGCCTTTGAACTCATTTCATGGGAATACACACTTTTCCACATTGCAAAATTTTAATTCAATGACACATTAAGAGGTTTTATGGTCACATTTAGTATTTGAGATAGGTTGTACCATGGTAAGTATAGGCAATTAGTGCCCATCTGTGAAAATCCTGTGACTTTGACGGAACCAATGTCGTTAAATAAAATTCTGTTTAGCAAGAAGTAAATATGTGTGGTTGTTACTGACGAGAAAGTCTTTTGAAACCTTCTTTCAGCTTCTAGTGGCAAAATGGACAAAACAATATACAGCCCGCAATCAAAGGAAACAAGTATAAAGGCATTGATGGCCAAGCCTGACAAAGACGATGCTGAGCAAAGAAAAGCTGAGAAACCACGACATTTCCTATAAACTTAAGAATATTCTCAACCACACCAAATGGAAAGATTTCTTATTATTCCATAAAAGTTTAAAAAACAAACCACTGGACTTGGTTTCCAAGGTCTGAATACGTTGCGCTTCCCCTCCAGGAAGGTTTCTCAATCTTATTATTGAAAAGTGGGGGATTCTTTGTGTAGCTATTGGCAATACAGGCAAGACTATGCTGAAGTCATGAAATACTGTAAATGTTCCAGTGATGTGCAGTTTTTGCGGAAGAGTAAACGTCTTGCTGCCAAATGTTTGCCGAAGATGCCTCATGGGTATGTGCTCCCTCGTCGGCACATTTTTTGCAATCACTGGTCGAAAAAGGGGGCGTGGTCTAGGACTATACATGTCCTCGTTAGTATAGTGGAGAGTATCCCCGCCTGTCACGCGGGAAACCAGGGTTCGACTCCCTGACGGGGAGCACAGTCCTTATGTCTTCTTCTATTATGTATTCAGTGAACGATGAATTCGGTACGTCATGTTTGTTTTCTGCTGAACACTTATGGTTTGCTTACTAGACTAGAATTGAAAATACTTGATTTGCTTTTGCCATCATAATTATCAGAGATCATAGAATCCCTGCCTGTCTCCTCCGAGTGGACGCTACCTCAAATGTCTGATAAGGAGCAAATCCTTTGACCTGGCTTAACTGCTTCAATAGATAATCAACAACACTTAAACTTAGGCATTGTCTGGGAAATAAAATGCATATTCCCTGTGGCAGCCAAAACCCCAACAACTTGTCCACTGGTCTGTCTGCCTATACAGGTGAACCCCAAACCAAGTCTTGTCTTGTAGAGTTCCCCCGTACCTGAACAAAACCACACAACGGCTTGTTCATATGTGTTTCATTTCTTTCAATAGCTGTTTTCTAATTCCTGTTGTCCTACCCTCTCACAGACCGTACCAATGTGTTTAAAGAGTTTAATTTAAGCAACTTTCAAGCACCTGAGAATAGGGACTAAGATTATGACAAACAAGCAGATGTAGTAGGTGCGAAGGCAGAATGTCCTTTGTCTGCATGCAGAAGGCTTTCTTCTTGCTCTAAGTAACAGGAGCGAAGCCGTGAAAATCTCAAACGACCAGTGCCTTTGAACTCATTTCATGGGAATACACACTGTTCCACATTGCAAAATTTTAATTCAATGACACATTAAGAGGTTTTATGGTCACATTTAGTATTTGAGATAGGTTGTACCATGGTAAGTATAGGCAATTAGTGCCCATCTGTGAAAATCCTGTGACTTTGACAGAACCAATGTCGTTAAATAAAATTCTGTTTAGCAAGAAGTAAATATGTGTGGTTGTTACTGACGAGAAAGTCTTTTGAAACCTTCTTTCAGCTTCTAGTGGCAAAATGGACAAAACAATATACAGCCCGCAATCAAAGGAAAGAAGTATAAAGGCATTGATGGCCAAGCCTGAAAAAGACGATGCTGAGCAAAGAAAAGCAGAGAAACCACGACATTTCCTACAAACTTAACAATATTCTCAACCACACCAAATGGAAAGATTTCTTATTATTCCATAAAAGTTTAAAAAACAAACCACTGGACTTGGTTTCCAAGGTCTGAATAGGTTGCGCTTCCCCTCCAGGAAGGTTTCTCAATCTTATTATTGAAAAGTGGGGGATTCTTTGTGTAGCTATTGGCAATACAGGCAAGACTATGCTGAAGTCATGAAATACTGTAAATGTTCCAGTGATGTGCAGTTTTTGCGGAAGAGTAAACGTCTTGCTGCCAAATGTTTGCCGAAGATGCCTCATGGGTATGTGCTCACTCGTCGGCACATTTTTTGCAATCACTGGTCGAAAAAGGGGGCGTGGTCTAGAACTATACATGTCCTCGTTAGTATAGTGGAGAGTATCCCCGCCTGTCACGCGGGAGACCAGGGTTCGATTCCCTGACGGGGAGCACAGTCCTTATGTCTTCTTCTATTATGTATTCAGTGAACGATGAATTCGGTACGTCATGTTTGTTTTCTGCTGAACACTTATGGTTTGCTTACTAGACTAGAATTGAAAATACTTGATTTGCTTTTGCCATCATAATTATCAGAGATCATAGAATCCCTGCCTGTCTCCTCCGAGTGGACGCTACCTCAAATGTCTGATAAGGAGCAAATCCTTTGACCTGGCTTAACTGCTTCAATAGTTAATCAACAACACTTAAACTTAAGCATTGTCTGGGAAATAAAATGCATATTCCCTGTGGCAGCCAAAACCCCAACAACTTGTCCACTGGTCTGTCTGCCTATACAGGTGAACCCCAAACCAAGTCTTGTCTTGTAGAGTTCCCCCGTACCTGAACAAAACCACACAACGGCTTGTTCATATGTGTTTCATTTCTTTCAATAGCTGTTTTCTAATTCCTGTTGTCCTACCCTCTCACAGACCGTACCAATGTGTTTAAAGAGTTTAATTTAAACAACTTTCAAGCACCTGAGAATAGGGACTAAGATTATGACAAACAAGCAGATGTAGTAGGTGCGAAGGCAGAATGTCCTTTGTCTGCATGCAGAAGGCTTTCTTCTTGCTCTAAGTAACAGGAGCGAAGCCGTGAAAATCTCAAACGACCAGTGCCTTTGAACTCATTTCATGGGAATACACACTTTTCCACATTGCAAAATTTTAATTCAATGACACATTAAGAGGTTTTATGGTCACATTTAGTATTTGAGATAGGTTGTACCATGGTAAGTATAGGCAATTAGTGCCCATCTGTGAAAATCCTGTGACTTTGACAGAACCAATGTCGTTAAATAAAATTCTGTTTAGCAAGAAGTAAATATGTGTGGTTGTTACTGACGAGAAAGTCTTTTGAAACCTTCTTTCAGCTTCTAGTGGCAAAATGGACAAAACAATATACAGCCCGCAATCAAAGGAAACAAGTATAAAGGCATTGATGGCCAAGCCTGAAAAAGACGATGCTGAGCAAAGAAAAGCTGAGAAACCACGACAATTCCTACAAACTTAAGAATATTCTCAACCACACCAAATGGAAAGATTTCTTATTATTCCATAAAAGTTTAAAAAACAAACCACTGGACTTGGTTTCCAAAGTCTGAATACATTGCGCTTCCCCTCCAGGAAGGTTTCTCAATCTTATTATTGAAAAGTGGGGGATTCTTTGTGTAGCTATTGGCAATACAGGCAAGACTATGCTGAAGTCATGAAATACTGTAAATGTTCCAGTGATGTGCAGTTTTTGCGGAAGAGTAAACGTCTTGCTGCCAAATGTTTGCCGAAGATGCCTCATGGGTATGTGCTCACTCGTCGGCACATTTTTTGCAATCACTGGTCGAAAAAGGGGGCGTGGTCTAGGCCTATACATGTCCTTGTTAGTATAGTGGAGAGTATCCCTGCCTGTCACGCGGGAGACCAGGGTTCGATTCCCTGATGGGGAGCACAGTCCTTATGTATTCAGTGAACGATGAATTCGGTACGTCATGTTTGTTTTCTGCTGAACACTTATGGTTTGCTTACTAGACTAGAATTGAAAATACTTGATTTGCTTTTGCCATCATAATTATCAGAGATCATAGAATCCCTGCCTGTCTCCTCCGAGTGGACGCTACCTCAAATATCTGATAAGGAGCAAATCCTTTGACCTGGCTTAACTGCTTCAATAGATAATCAACAACACTGAAACTTAAGCATTGTCTGGGAAATAAAATGCATATTCCCTGTGGCAGCCAAAACCCCAACAACTTGTCCACTGGTCTGTCTGCCTATACAGGTGAACCCCAAACCAAGTCTTGTCTTGTAGAGTTCCCCGTACCTGAACAAAACCACACAACGGCTTGTTCATATGTGTTTCATTTCTTTCAATAGCTGTTTTCTAATTCCTGTTGTCCTACCCTCTCACAGACCGTACCAATGTGTTTAAAGAGTTTAATTTAAACAACTTTCAAGCACCTGAGAATAGGGACTAAGATTATGACAAACAAGCAGATGTAGTAGGTGCGAAGGCAGAATGTCCTTTGTCTGCATGCAGAAGGCTTTCTTCTTGCTGTAAGTAACAGGAGCGAAGCCGTGAAAATCTCAAACGACCAGTGCCTTTGAACTCATTTCATGGGAATACACACTTTTCCACATCGCAAAATTTTAATTCAATGACACATTAAGAGGTTTTATGGTCACATTTAGTATTTGAGATAGGTTGTACCATGGTAAGTATAGGCAATTAGTGCCCATCTGTGAAAATCCTGTGACTTTGACAGAACCAATGTCGTTAAATAAAATTCTGTTTAGCAAGAAGTAAATATGTGTGGTTGTTACTGACGAGAAAGCCTTTTGAAACCTTCTTTCAGCTTCTAGTGGCAAAATGGACAAAACAATATACAGCCCGCAATCAAAGGAAACAAGTATAAAGGCATTGATGGCCAAGCCTGAAAAAGATGATGCTGAGCAAAGAAAAGCAGAGAAACCACGACATTTCCTACAAACTTAAGAATATTCTCAACCAGACCAAATGGAAAGATTTCTTATTATTCCATAAAAGTTTAAAAAACAAACCACTGGACTTGGTTTCCAAGGTCTGAATACGTTGCGCTTCCCCTCCAGGAAGGTTTCTCAATCTTATTATTGAAAAGTGGGGGATTCTTTGTGTAGCTATTGGCAATACAGGCAAGACTATGCTGAAGTCATGAAATACTGTAAATGTTCCAGTGATGTGCAGTTTTTGCGGAAGAGTAAACGTCTTGCTGCCAAATGTTTGCCGAAGATGCCTCATGGGTATGTGCTCACTCGTCGGCACATTTTTTGCAATCACTGGTAGAAAAAGGGGGCGTGGTCTAGGACTATACATGTCCTCGTTAGTATAGTGGAGAGTATCCCCGCCTGTCACGCAGGAGACCAGGGTTCGATTCCCTGATGGGGAGCACAGTCCTTATGTCTTCTTCTATTATGTATTCAGTGAACGATGAATTCGGTACGTCATGTTTGTTTTCTGCTGAACACTTATGGTTTGCTTATTAGACTAGAATTGAAAATACTTGATTTGCTTTTGCCATCATAATTATCAGAGATCATAGAATCCCTGCCTGTCTCCTCCGAGTGGACGCTACCTCAAATGTCTGATAAGGAGCAAATCCTTTGACCTGGCTTAACTGCTTCAATAGATAATCAACAACACTTAAACTTAAGCATTGTCTAGCAAATAAAATGCATATTCCCTGTGGCAGCCAAAACCCCAACAACTTGTCCACTGGTCTGTCTGCCTATACAGGTGAACCCCAAACCAAGTCTTGTCTTGTAGAGTTCCCCCTTACCTGAACAAAACCACACAACGACTTGTTCATATGTGTTTCATTTCTTTCAATAGCTGTTTTCTAATTCCTGTTGTCCTACCCTCTCACAGACCGTACCAATGTGTTTAAAGAGTTTAATTTAAACAACTTTCAAGCACCTGAGAATAGGGACTAAGATTATGACAAACAAGCAGATGTAGTAGGTGCGAAGGCAGAATGTCCTTTGTCTGCATGCAGAAGGCTTTCTTCTTGCTGTAAGTAACAGGAGCGAAGCCGTGAAAATCTCAAACGACCAGTGCCTTTGAACTCATTTCATGGGAATACACACTTTTCCACATCGCAAAATTTTAATTCAATGACACATTAAGAGGTTTTATGGTCACATTTAGTATTTGAGATAGGTTGTACCATGGTAAGTATAGGCAATTAGTGCCCATCTGTGAAAATCCTGTGACTTTGACAGAACCAATGTCGTTAAATAAAATTCTGTTTAGCAAGAAGTAAATATGTGTGGTTGTTACTGACGAGAAAGTCTTTTGAAACCTTCTTTCAGCTTCTAGTGGCAAAATGGACAAAACAATATACAGCCCGCAATCAAAGGAAACAAGTATAAAGGCATTGATGGCCAAGCCTGAAAAAGATGATGCTGAGCAAAGAAAAGCAGAGAAACCACGACATTTCCTACAAACTTAAGAATATTCTCAACCAGACCAAATGGAAAGATTTCTTATTATTCCATAAAAGTTTAAAAAACAAACCACTGGACTTGGTTTCCAAGGTCTGAATACGTTGCGCTTCCCCTCCAGGAAGGTTTCTCAATCTTATTATTGACAAGTGGGGGATTCTTTGTGTAGCTATTGGCAATACAGGCAAGACTGTGCTGAAGTCATGAAATACTGTA